>JAXRKP010000656.1:35000-62500 GCA_037039925.1 Doris montereyensis | reverse complement strand
AAACAAAAATCAACATTTTGCTAATACGTGGAACTTTGTAATCGTAGCAATAAACAATATTTCAAAAGACCGTTGATAATAATGATGCTGGTGATGGTAGGGATAATGATGCTGAAATGGTTAAGAATTAAAGTGCTGTTTGGTCAATCCTGCAAAACACTGCAAGTCACTTTTTTTCCCTAGAGATTATAGCACACACTCGATATGGGACAGATCTATAAACTACTGCATTTCACTAATTTATTTTTTACAGAATATAGCACACAATCTGTCTGGGACATACCTATAAACCACTGCATTTCATTCATTTTGTTCCACAGATTATAGCACACACTCCGTCTGGGATAAACCTACAAGCTTTAGTCTGCGGCACTCAGTCAGCAATTGCCTACCAGCGGCAACCATGCTTAGACCTGAAACCTCAGCTCGTTCTTTTAAGTAAGTGGCTTGTTTTATTGTTTGATGAACTGTTGGTTGGGAAGATACTGGTTTGTCGTACTTCTTGTCTTTCACTCTGTCACACGATATCTTTGACCTTGCCTCTTCTTTAGCTTCTGCCTTTCTTTCAGCTATCTTGCCTGGTCTTGCTTGGTGTATCCTGTTTCTTTAATGCTCTCAGTCTTTCATCTTGTTCTCAGTCTTTCATCTTGTTCTCAGTCTTTCATCTTGTTCTCAGTCTTTCATCTTCGCTCAATCTCTTTATCTCACTCTTTGATAGATCATGGCTGGATGACATCATAATATGGCATTCTTTTTTTTCCTTCTGTGAGAGCTGTGTGTCAGGGACATGAACCATATGATATTCTTGAGCGAGTAGGGATTGGACATACGCTCATTGTTATGATTCATGTAAAATACTACAGTAATATTAGAACTGATAAAAAAAGAGGAAAAAAGTTTAAAGCTGTTGAACAAATCATACATAAAAATGTAAACAATATATTTCTTCAATTGATTTGTTATTTACACTTGACTGTTATCCTTTAAATTCATTCATTAAATCAGCGAGTATAAAAATGCTTATTATAGCTTCTAAGCAACATTTCATTTTCCTGTGTCGATACATCCTCAAGTTGTAATAAATTATCTTTCCTTCTATTATCTTCAGACTTCACTCCGTCCCATTCATTTTGACTACTGGATGGAAGACGACTTTGAGAGAAGGCCTTCTATACCCAAAACTCATATGCCACACGAGGCTTTGAAGCAACAGGTGGGGGAAAAAATTCTTGTAATCTAACACAAAATTAACTTGATTTCAATTATGCACTTCCATGTTCCTGTCTTTTACTTTCTTGTTCTTGATTTTGTAAGCCGGGCAGTGGCCAGGTAGGCACCTGTACGGGCAGTAGATGATCCCGCCCTCCACGAGTCTCCTGCTGCCTCGCAGGCAGGTCTTGGCTGACCAAAGGCTAAGGGAGTTAACCCTGAAAGAAAACAACAACCTGCTGCTTTGCAGGCCAGTCTTGACTGACCAAAGGCTAAGGGAGTCAACCCTGACAGAAAATAACAACCTGTTGCCTTGCAGGCTGGTCTTGAGTGACTAAAGGCTAAGGGAGTTAACCCTGACAGAAAATAACAAGGCCTGGTAGGGAACCTCAAGGTGGCAGCCCCATCATCTACCTAGGGTACAGTGGGCTAATCCCCTGCTTATCCAAAAATAAACTTATTCGGAGAGAAAATAAATATAATATAACCGGCTTGATCTTTCGAATATGAACTTGGGAACAAATGTGTACTGTGACTTTTGGAACATGGAACATTAGGGCAATAAATGGAAAAGAGTTAAGCAGTCTCATAACCAAAAGCGTTCCGCTATCCACCATGCGCTAAGTGATGGCGACTGCATCTAGAACAAACGAAGTGTCTCAACCATATAATCTTGTGTAAACAAGTCACCTTTGCTAGCATTTTCTTTGGCAGGATCAGCATCATATACATCACCCTCATTGTTGTCAAAATCAGTATTAACACTTTGATTGCCAACTGCGACATATGTCATACACTTCCGATAGACGCCATACGCCATCCTCGACATATGTCGAAACTATAATAATGCCCAGGAAACATTCGCATAGTTATTTGTACGATGCTGTAGTGTTACTGAGTTATTTCCCTGAATGGGAAAGTCCGTTTGCCTGAATTTTTTGGGTGGCGACCAAGGCCGATCACTCGATTTAGAGCCGTTTTTTCTCTCAATATTTACAACAGAACGATGGAATCAGATGATGTCACCAGTGTTTTTCATCATGATCATGACTCAGATGAAGAATTAGATGATTATTTGGTAGGAGATGATTAGATCTCGCGGAAGCAAGTAGTGATAGTACTGATAGCGACAATGAAGTGATAGTGCCTGTAGATGCACAATGACCTGCAAATGAGCCATTTCCCAAAGTCGACGTGCTAGTGATGTTTCCAGTGTAAGTAGAAAAAAAAAGTTGGACGAAACTGAACGGTTATAATAAACACTGAGATATAGAAATTGGATGCATGCTAGAGATTTGTGTTTAAATTGACATTTTATTTTTATTACACATGATGAGTGCTCAATCAAAGCAAATAAAAAAAAACAGGCAAAATTTACCTATTCATGATAAATCCAATATGGCTGCCATGATCACATGACCCCATTTGCATTTTTGATGGTAATGCGTACTGAAAACTAATTTATTATTCCACCCATCCTCAAAATATCATTTACCGAGCTTGGGTACTTATGGAGATATATATTTTTGTAACATGACCCTGTTTTGCCCATCTTGTTCCCAAACCCTGGCAATGGGGATTCCATAGGGCCACATAGAGCTTGGCAATCAAAGTGTTAATCTCATCTAGATCTAGGTTATAGAACGCCTGGCAATGAAAATGTTAGAGAGTTCTAGGCAGATAAAACAATGGTATATCTTATCTTATCTTATATTATCTTGTATCAATAGTATAATTTTGAATAAAAGGAGCAAACATAGCACTACAATGTATTCAATTAAGGCAGTGGGGACACTGCCATTATTATTCGTCAAGGAGGTTACTGTAGATCAAATTAGAACAATTTCATCAGAGACATTGCCTGTAACAAACATAAAATACTGATGCTTCGTAGGCTGCACATTGGGGCGTCTTGTGTAAGTGATCATGACCTGACCTGTACAATGGACATGCTTAGCCGTGAAGTTGATACAAAATTAACTTTTAAATGATCAAACTCCAGGGGTTCTGTGTTTGGTCATCTAAACAAAATTTGAAGTTCAAGCTCTATTTCTATCTTTTCTTTTATCCGGACATTGCTTCCCCTTGTAGGACTAAACTGTTTTTGCGTTGTGTTTGACTTACTGACGTTGTACCAATTTTAAACTTTTTTAACAGGTACGGCAAGGTTGGCATGGAGCCCATTATGTCACGAGAAATGTCAGTTCCGTTTGGCAGAGACAAAATGAAGACGACCCAGTGGAATGATGTATCAGTTTAAAAAGAAAACCAAACAACACAGCAAAATACTTTTTCTTCTTAGCTATTTCGTCTTGCATTTCAGTCTCTCGTGTTATTCTTAGCTATTTCGTCTTGCATTTCAGTCTCTCGTGTTATTCTTAGCTATTTCGTCTTGCATTTCAGTCTCTCGTGTTATTCAAAAGTGACTTGTTCACACAGGTTAATTGTTTCACTAATCTCATTATGACACTTGAATGTCAAGATAAATAACAACTAAATAGAACTTAATGTATGTAAATTTAAAGTTACATTTTTTATCAGCTGTATCTAAATTCACAGTCATGTGCGCTAGCGATAATACTCAATGATTGAGTTAGTCACTTTTCACGGCATGTAACATTGTTACAGTCGCTGCCGCTTATCGTCACATTCGTTCTTTTGTCTTTCTGTGACGCTATTCGTTGTGTGATGGTATCCGTTTACCAAGGGGAATTTTCTTATGTGTAAAATTAATACAGACGACTGCTTTCCTTATTATGAATTCACCCCCCCCTCCATCTTCCTCCCCATTTAGAGCAGGCTATAATATCTTAGCACACCTAAGTTCACTCCTCACCATTCCTGCTTTCCTTAGCACCTAGGTCGCATAAAAGCCTGGGGAACTGATCAACATTGTCTGCTGATGTATGGGTGAATTTGTTGTCTCCTCTTTTAGAGAGTTGTGTCGCTTGAATTATTTGTCCTTTGCTGTGTGAGTCAGACAGCACAACAACACACCAGCCATAAAGATGCATAATATGTACCTACTGGTATTCCTTTGTCATGTGAAAGACTTTGTTCTTGAAGTCAAATTTAGTACTCGAATTGGGCATTACTCTTCTCATCATCACAAAAAGGCCCTGTGACGCTATCCAGTGACTTTATATACAGACACGAATTCTGTTACAGCCATGTGGCATTCTCCTAACCGAAACGTTGTGCTATCCGCTGGGATGCTAAGTGGCGGCATTTTGTATTATTTTTATTTTTTTCTACTCTGCGTGTGGATGCTAGCCTACAGTCGATTGAACATGAACAAAGACAATTGTCCATTCTTTCTAGTTTTCAATTTTTCACAGGGTTTAGAGAAAAAGGTGGAATGTATTCTCAAAATTAACAGGTTCAGGTCTAATAACAGAAACAAGACTTATGCAGATAAAATAATTTTCCTAGTGTTTTTAACTCTTCCCACGTCCATTTTGAATTTGTTTGTACTTGTCCTTCTAGTCTGTGGAATTTATGAATATCTCATTTAAAAGTCTATCGGGATTACACAATCAACCTTACTTCTATTATAGTATTATTATTATTATTATTATTATTATTATTATTATTATTATTATTATTATTATTATTATTATTATTATTATTATTATTATTATTATTATTATTATTATTATTATTATTATTATTATTGTTATTATTATTAATATTATTATTATTATTATTATTATTATTATTATTGTTATTATTATTATTATTATTATTGTTGTTGTTGTTGTGGTCGTCATCGTCATCGTCTAGTCTCATCATCATCATCATCATTATCATTATTATTATTATTATTATTATTATTATTACTATTATTATTATTATTATTATTATTATTATTATTATTACTATTATTATTAACATTATTATTATGGTTATTATTATGATTATTACTATCATTATTTCTATCATTTATTATCATTATTATTATTATCATTATTATTATTATTATTATCATTATTATTATCTTTATTATTATCATTATTATTCTCATTATTATTATTGTCATTATTAATATTATTATTATTAATAATTATTATTATTATTATTATTATTATTATTATTATTATTATTATTATTATTATTATTATTATTATTATTATTATTATCATTATTATTATCATTATTATTATTATTATTATTATTATTATTATTATTATTATTATTATTATTATTATTATTATTATTATTATTATTATTATTATTATTATTATTATTATTATTATTATTATTAAGCTTTGTCTTTTCTTTTGTAATCATTCATTGTCAATGTAACGCATACTTTACGCGACAGGGATTCAAACATTTGAAACAAGCCATCTCACTATGCTAGAAGTGGGCGATTTTAGCGGCATTACTGACAGGTTCCTCTTCTTTCCTTTTCACTCTTTCATTTCCACATGATGATTGTCTTTCATCTCGCTGTTTCCTCCGAATGGAGTAATATGCGATGAAACATATACACAACACCGCATAATAGTATGCTTGTCAGGGTAAATTACAGTGACGCCTTTAGGCCAAAGTTTTGAGGAAAGCAAAAACAAAATATCAGTCCTTCCTTTCTCTTGAAAGGTGTAGAACGTGAGCCCAAAGACTGATCGTTATATCACTGCTGCTGGTCAGTATTGACATGTGGAGCAATTTGACAATCTTTAATTAAAACCTAAAAACGATTTTGCGAATAGATGTCGAAGGATGTTCACCACTTTGGATAACTTGTTTTTTTAGTAAATTGTTTTTGGTCGAATTTGTTTGATATACATGTATTATAGAGATGACAGAAAAGTTCTTATTAGGCGTTTGATAAAAGAATGGTTGTTTAAAAAAACAACTAAATTGCTCTATATGCCGTGGATAATAACCGCAAAAACAACATGTTTGAAAATGATCGTTCTTTGTTGTTTTTGTTAAATTTAAAAATATTGCATGTTGGAAATCCTTTTTTTGTTTTATATTTGTTGACTTCATTACGATCTCTATTTTGTAATTTTAATTAATAATTTCTTCTGTATGGATTTGTTATTATAACTCAATGTGAGATTGTGAAAAGAAAGTTTGAGTTTGCTGGGTAATTTTCATGATTTTCTAGATTATGAATATAACATATGATACATTCAATGGATGTTCAAAGTCGCAGATTTCTGAATTCATGCATTATCCATAAAGTAACGCTGTATATTAATGTATCTCACATAATATCCCTTCCCTGTTTGCGGCCAAGTACACATTCACACCTGAGCAAAAGCAGAGTTAGGCACCTTTCTTTTGGATGCAATTAATGCTAGCCCAGACTGACCATGATTTGTCAGTTAAAAAAAAAAGAGAAAGTTTCTTCAAGGCCCATAAAGCCAGAGATGATCCTGATTTTTATAACGTGAAGCAGAACAAACGAGGATAATACATTGCCTGTCTGAGTTTAGATTTACATAGTTTGTCATTTTCATCACCGTCCTTATGTGGCATCTTTATGGCTAAAAATATGACACACGTCACAAGTCACACTGACTGACAATTTTGACAGGTGAAAACATTTGAAAGCAAAAGAATCAATGTAAAGACGTAGATTTATCAAAATAATGATCTCCTTTAAACAATTTGATGTTTCGAATAAATAAGGAGGGTTTTTTATAGGATATCTTGCCAGACTTAGGATCATAATAGGGTCCTGGGTTTAAATCACGGCATTGCTTGGTCTGACGGTGTGTTGCTTATAACTCATTTTCCCACTCCACCCACCCAGGTACAAATGGGTATCAGCATGAGCTGGGGAGTAAAATCTGCGACTGACTAACGTCCTGTCCAGGAAGCAATCACGTACCATCACAGATTTCACTTGGCGCTATAGAATTTTTTATTTTTTTTAAAAGCCAGGAAAAACTTCAGTTCTATGTGCCATAAAGTGGCAGCAGTGGCCGAGTGGTTAGGCTGTCATATGTGAGATCATGAGGTCCCTGTTTTGAATCCCAACAAAGGAAGGTCAAACGTTATGTTCCTTGGGAAAGACATTTGGCACTCATTCCCCACTTGACCCAAGAGCAAATCGGTACAAGCACTAGCTTGGAGTAAAGACCTGGGTCAGACTAGCATCCTGTCCAGGAAGCGATTATTATCACCTGTTCTGCTTCATAAGAAAGTTTACTTTACTTTATATGGACCATTTTGAAGAAAGTTTACTCTACTTTATTTTCTTGAAGAAAGTTTATTTATTTTATATGGACCATAATGGTCTTGAAGAAAGTTTACTCTTTCTTTGTAATGGTCTTAAGAAAGTTTAGTTACTTTCTATGGACCACAATGGTCTTAAAGAAAGTTTACTTTATTTTATATGGACCATAATGGTCTTGAAGAAAGTTTATTTTTTCTATGGACCATAATGGTCTTGAAGAAAGTTTACTTTATTTTCTATGGACCATAATGGTCTTGAAGAAAGTTTAATTTTCTATGGACTATAATGGTCTTGAAGAAAGTTCACTTTAATTTCTATGGATCATAATGGTCTTGAAGTTGAAGAAAGTTCACTTTATTTTCTATGGACCATAATGGTCTTGAAGAAAATGTTTACTTTATTTTCTATGGACCATAATGGTCTTGAAGAAAGTTTACTTTATTTTCTATGGACTATAATGGTCTTGAAGAAAGTTCACTTTAATTTCTATGGATCATAATGGTCTTGAAGTTGAAGAAAGTTCACTTTATTTTCTATGGACCATAATGGTCTTGATTTTTTATTTTCTATGGACCATAATGGTCTTGAAGAAAGTTCATTTTATTTTCTATGGACCATAATGGTCTTGAAGAAAGTTTACTTTTACTATGGATCATAATGGTCTTAAAGAAAGTTTACTTTATTTTCTATGGACCATAATGGTCTTGAAGAAAGTTTACTTTATTTTCTATGGACCATAATGGTCTTGGAGGAATTTTACTCTACTTTCTATGGACCATAATGGTCTTGAAGGAATGTTAAAATGCTTTTTATGGTAGCCTGATTAGGTTATACCGGTAATTGCTATAGTGATGGCCATGGGTTGATTATAAGTTACATGACATTTTGATTAAATTTACACTTGACTGTAGCTTTTACTACAGAGACCTGTGATATATGCAATCTGTGGTGATACTATTATTCTTCTGACTGTACCCCTTATTAGTTTTACATAAATTTATGTTTAGTTTCTTTTCAGTACGGATCAAGACGTACAAAATAATTTCCTCTATTCTTAAACGTTTTTATTATGCTGAAATTAAACGAATACTTGTATTCTGTTTGTGAGAGCATGTGTTTACATTGTTATGTACTTACGGATGAACAATACTTTTTGATTGCACATCATCTTGAGCTTTGTTTAGGCACAAGCATTTAAGAATTAAAGGATATTTCATAAGATACATGTAGTTTGTTTCTTTTTAACTTTCACTTTCATTTGTGCTGACAGTAATACTGAAGACTTAAGTTGTTGTTATATTTACCTGTAGTATAATGAATAAAATCAACCATCCTTTCAACCATATGTACATATATACATATATATATATATACACACCATAAATACATAAATACATACATATGTACATACATACATAAATACATACACACCATAAATAGATACATGCATACATACATATATACATATATACATACATACATACATACATACATACATACATACATACATACATACATACATACATACATACATACATACAGACATACATACATACATGCATACATATACACATACATATGTATATACCAACATTCATCCATCCATACATATATTCATCCATCCATACATACAAACAAACATACATACATACATACATACATACATACATACATACATACATACATACATACACACATACATACATACATACATACATACATACATACATACATACATACATACATACATACATACATACATACATACATACATACATACATATATACATACATCTATTCATTCATCCATCCATACATCCTGTGTGTCAGTCTTTCCTTCACCGGTCTTCTTATATTTTAATCCATTGTCGATTTCTGTAACATTGCATTTTTTTTACAAGATAGGGGCGTTAACTCTATGCCTAACCCCACCCTGGAGGATCAGGATTTATTTTGGAGATACACTCCTAGACAGGTAGCTTTCCCAAGCTCATGAGCCCTGTCTGCCCATGGTTTGAAATCGGAGTTTTCCTTCTCCTAGACAAACTGCCTTTCCAGGTTAACGATCTCTGTCCACCGGGGGGCGGTTATACAGGTGCATCGGTTCGCCTGTTAGCCACCTCACAGGACATCTAGAGCATTTTCTATTCACCTGTTAGCCACCTCACAGGACATCTAGAGCATTTTCTAAGGGCTGAGTTCCAATTCCGCAGCCCCACTCCGTCCTCACTGGTTAACGCCAGTTTTGTCCGC
Source organism: Doris montereyensis (assembly GCA_037039925.1). NCBI lineage: Eukaryota > Metazoa > Mollusca > Gastropoda > Nudibranchia > Dorididae > Doris > Doris montereyensis. The sequence goes on along the minus strand of JAXRKP010000656.1, from coordinate 52,842 downwards.
GACTGCTTATTCGGTATTCGCAGCTGACCTCTATATCTAGAGGCTGTTCCCCTATCTGTAACCTGGGGATGCGTCTGGTAGGAGATGGTCGCAGAGAGGTGGCCATAAGTTGGTATACTTCTCTTCCAGTCTTTCCTAAAGCTCATCTGTTCATCCAGTCCTCTTTGCTGTTAACTTCGATGATTTGTTTTGCGATATGTATTGTAGTTTTTGTGTTTGGTCGTTCTTGTCTAGATCCCCCTTTGGCAAGAGTGTCTACTTCCTTATTTCCTGGTGTATTTACATGTCCAGGGATCCGCTGCATTGCTAACTCGACGCCATAGGTTTTAATTAGTTGGTTAGATTCTCATCGTGTTTGTCTGAGATCCGATCTCTGGCAGTTGTTGAGAGCTTGTAGGACAGACATTGCATCTGTAAAAATGACGATATCTGACATTTTGGCTGGGAATGTATTGAAAACAGTGTTGAGGTGGTAGAATACTGTTTCTCTGGCTGTTGTTTCTGCTTCAAAGTTGGAACATGTTTCTTCGCAGGCCCCAGAGAAATCATCAGAGGTGCCATCTGGGTATTGGATGTATATACCATATCCTGCATTTAATGTTGGTTTGACCAGGCATTGGACAGGTAAGCACCTGTACGAGGATTAGGTTGTCCCGCCCTCCACGAATCTCCTGCTGTCTTGCAGGTCGGTCTTGGTTAGCCAAAGGCTAAGGGAGTTAGCCCTGACAGAAAATAACCTGCTGCCTTGCAGGCTGGTTTTGGCTGACCAAAGGCTAAGGGAGTTAGCCCTGACAGAAAATAACCCCAGTGCATCAAGCACCCCTTGCAGGCTGGGCTAATCCTTTGCTTATCCAAAACCAAACTGATTTCAAAGTTTTAAATATGATGATATGAGTTGAACTTTCGCCCTGAAGAGAACACGGACTGTGATTTTGAAATAGGCCTTGAACAGAATTAGCTGGTGGAAATTCAAAGTAGACATTTTGGCTGACCAAATAAAGGCAAGGAATAGTTAACCTTCTCAGGATTAGATGTCAAAGATCTAGGGCCAGGCCTTCTAATCCATAAAGGCAAGTTGGCACCCACGGCTATTATAGGTATATATGAAACCAAATCTATGATGGGTGACCTATATTCTACCACCGCTTAGAAATCCAAAACCAAACTGATTTCAAATCGTTTTAAATATGATGATATACCGTGATGGGAGATATTAATATCGGATTGAACTTTCGAAATGTTAATACGGATCTGGAAGAATATCGAACACGGACTGTGATTTTATCGTGATGGGAAATATCGGGGAATATTAGGGCAATCGTGATGAACGGAAGAATTAGCTGAAGAAATGGAAAGTTGTCACTATCTGATGGGGAGATGCTAATATCGTATGACATTTGATGGCCATTACACTATCGAAATAAATCGGAAAATGGGCAAGGAATAGAAAATGTAGGACCAAATCAATATCGTTTAATCTTAATCAGGATTAGATGTCAAAGATGGGAGAGCAATGTCATGATGGGAGATGTTAATATCGTGATGGAGATGTCAATTCTAATCCATAAAAGGCAAGAAAAGCTACTATGGGAGATTGGAAGTTTATACACCAATATCGGCTATTATGGGAGGTTAATATCGTGATGAAACCAAATCTATGCACCGACAAATGATGCAGGTGACGACGTTAGACGGATAGATTCTACCACCGGTTACAGGGAATGATAGAAAATCTTTGTTAATATCGTGATGGGAGATGTTAATATCGTGATGAAAGATGTCAATATCGTGATGGGAGATGTTAATATCAAAGATGTCAATATCGTGATGGGAGATGTCAATATCGTGATGAAAGATGTTAATGTTAATATTGTGATGGGAGATGTTAATATTGTGATGGGAGAGATGTGATAATATCGTGATGGGAGATGTTAATATCGTGATGGGAGATGTTAATATCGTGATGGGAGATGTTAATATCATGTGATGTCAATATCGTGAGATGTTAATGTTAATATCGTGATGTCAATATCGTGATGGGAGATGTTAATATCGTGATGGGAGATGTCAATATCGTGATGGAGATGTTAATATCGTGATGGAGATGTCAATATCGTGATGGGAGATGTTAATATCGTGATGGGAGATGTTAATATCGTGATGGGAGATGTTAATATCGTGATGGGAGATGTTAATATCGTGATGGGAGATGTCACTATCGTGATTAATATCGTGATGGGAGATGTTAATATCGTGATGAGAGATGTCAATATCGGAGGGAGATTCAATATCACTATCGTGATGGGAGATGTTAATATCGTGATGGGAGATGTTAATATCGTGATGGGAGTTGTCACTATCGTGATGGGAGATGTTAATATCGTGATGGGAGATGTCAATATCGTGATGGGAGATGTTAATATCGTGATGGGAGATGTTAATATCGTGATGGGAGTTGTCAATATCGTGATGGGAGTTGTCACTATCGTGATGGGAGATGTTGTCATATCATGATGGGAGATGTTAATATCGTGATGTTAATATCGTGAGTTGTCACTATCGTGATGGGAGATGTTAATATCGTGATGGGAGATGTTAATATCGTGATGGGAGTTGTCACTATCGTGATGGGAGATGTTAATATCGTGATGGGAGATGTGTTAATGTCATGATGGGAGATGTTAATATCGTTATGGGAGATGTCAATGTCGTGGTAGGAGATGTCACTAATATCGTGATGGGAGATGTCAATATCGTGATGGGAGATGTTAATATCGTGATGGGAGATTTAATATCGTTTTGTCACTATCGTGATGGGAGATGTTAATATCGTGATGGAGATGTGAATATCGTGATGGGAGATGTCAATATCGTGATGGGAGATGTCAATATCGTGATGGGAGATGTTAATATCGTGATGGGAGAAGTCAATATCGTGATGGGAGATGTCAATATCGTGATGGGAGTCAATATCGTGATGGAATGTCAATATCGTGATGGGAGATGTCAATGTCGTGATGGGATGGAGATGTTAATATTGTGATGGGAGATGTTAATATCGTGATGGGGATGGGATGGGAGATGTCAATATCGTGATGGGAAATGTCAATGTCGTGATGGGAGATGTTAATATTGTGATGGGAGATGTTAATATCGTGATGGGAGATGTCAATATGATGATGGGAGATGTCAATGTCGTGATGGGAGATGTTAATATCGTGATGGGAGATGTTAATATCGTGATGAGAGATGTCAATATCGTGATGGGAGATGTTAATATCGTGATGGAAGATGTCAATATCGTGATGAGAGATGTCAATATCGTGATGGGAGGTGTCAATATCGTGATGAGAGATGTTAATACCGTGATGGGAGATGTTAATATTGTGATGAGAGTGTCAATATCGTGATGAGATGTTAATATTGTGATGGGAGATGTTAATATCGTGATGGGAGATGTCAATATCGTGATGGGAGATGTTAATACCGTGATGGGAGATGTAATATCGTGATGGGAGATGTTAATATCATGATGGGAGATGTCAATATCGTGATGGGCGATGTTAATATCGTGATGGGAGATGTTAATATCGTGATGGGAGAGATGTTAATATCGTGATGGGAGATGTTAATATCGTGATGGGAGATGTCAATATCGTGATGAGAGATGTCAATATCGTGATGGGAGATGTCAATATCGTGATGGGAGGTGTCAATATCATGATGGGAGATGTCAATATCGTGATGGGAGATGTCAATGTCAATATCGTGATGGAGATGTCAATATCGTGATGGGAGATGTCAATATCGTGATGGGAGATGTCACTATCGTGATGGGAGGTGTCAATATCGTGATGGGAGATGTCAATATCGTGATGGGAGATGTCACTATCGTGATGGGAGATGTCAATATCGTGATGGGCGATGTTAATATCGTGATGGGAGATGTTAATATCGTGATGAGAGATGTCAATATCGTGATGGGAGATGTCAATATCGTGATGAGAGATGTCAATATCGTGATGGGAGATGTGAATATCGTGATGGGAGATGTCAATATCGTGATGGGAGATGTCACTATCGTGATGGGACACGTAAATACCATAGTTGGAGTAAACACGGGATATGAAGAAATAATGTGCAAACTTGGACTGTGAGAGTTGAACGACAATGGAGAAGGGTTTGCAAATATGTGCCCTTTTAATAGATTGGTTACTGGCGGTACCATCTTCCAACATAAGCAAAGCCATAAGGGTATATACCAAAAAAAATACCACATGGGTATCATCGGATGGAAACACAGAAAATCAAATTGACCATTTCTGCATATCTCATAAATTTAGGCGCTCATCGGAAAATGATCGAGTTCTCAGAGGCGCAGATATAGGATCAGATCACCATCTACTCCTGGCAGCGTTGGAATTAAGTCTTGGGAAATACACCAAAAGGAGCTGCTAACTATTATGTAGTCTACGATTGACTTTTGACAAATGTCTTCATTAAATTTACTCTTGTATCTTTGTGGATATCTTTATGAGGAAAAAAGGTCTTGGCTATTTCCATATTATTCTTTAGGCAAAAATCTATTAGTCTCTCTCCATTTGAAGAAGTTGTATCTCCTCTTTACCTATTACTCCTGATGTTTCTATATTGTTGCCTACTCCAGCGCTTAAATCTATTAAAACCATTAGTTCATGTTTGGGTTTGAGATTCTCTACAGCTATTTGTAAATTGTTTTCGAAGATATCTTTGTCTTCTTTGGTGGCGTCTTCGTTTGGTCGATAAGCTATTAATGATTTAACTTCTCTTCCTTTTGGTATCATTCTCTGTAACCGGTGGTAGAATCCATCCTTCTCGTCGTCACCTGCATCATTTGTCGGTGCATAGAGTCGCACGATGCTCATGTTGATCCTCTTGTTTCTTGATGAAATTGACGCCATCTGGGGTGAGAGACAGGAATGACGCCAATATCTGTGACGGATACTTTCGGCTGCCAAGGGGTCCCTGGGGAACTCGCAGCTTTCACACGCTTTCGATGATGATGACGCCATCACGATCCTTGAGGCATGGAATACCCATCTTCTATGTGTTTTCTGTGCTGCTTTGCTTAAGATGTGAAGATAATATAAAAGCCCAATAGGAACAAAGACGAGACAAATACAAGGAATAGACAGAACAAAATTCTGGCCACCATGGCGATTGAACCCGCGACGTCTGCGTCGGCACCCATCGCCTTGCCATGAAAAGAAAGCGTGCTACCAATCGAGCTAACTACGCTCCCTTACAAATATAATTATGTGATAAACAGGTAAATTTCAAAACAGGGGTGAGCGACTATCACAATCTTATCTCAACATGTATCAAACGAAAAATTTCAAACGCAAAACCAGCAAAGATATGTTATAAAAGTTTTAAAACATTTGACTCAGAAAAATACCAAGAAGATTTAGAATTTACTATGATCAAAAGTATCGATGGATTTCAAAATGACATAGATGTTGGTATTAAATACGAAGACCTAAAAGTACCAAAAGATTTAGAATTTACTTTGACCAGAAAAACCGATGGTTTTCAAAACGACATAGATATTAATACTCAATACGAAGACCTAAAAATAAATACCAATAAGATTTAGAATTTACTATGACCAGAAAAACCGATGGATTTTAAAACGATATAGATGTTGATACTCAATACAAAGACCTAAAAAATACCAAAAAGATTTAGAATTTACTATGACCAGAAAAACCGATAGATTTCAAAACTACATAGATATTAATACTCAATACGAAGACCTCAAAAATACCAAGAAGATTTAGAATTTACTATGACCAGAAAGACCGATGGATTTCAAAACGATAAACATGTTAATACTGAATACGAAGACCTCACCCATCATATACTTTCAGAAGCAAAAGAAACATGCGCCAATCAAGGTACCCGCATAAAAATGTTGCTGTCAACAGCACACTCAAAAAGGCCATATATCGTAAAAGAATGTCTTACAACAAATACCAAAAAGATAAGAAAAAAGACAGCTGGGCAACTTTTAAAGAATGTAGAAATCATGTCTCAAAACTTGAAGAGAAAGTCTTTATAAGTTATAACCCCTCCCCCACCCCCAACTTTCTTGACTGCTGCACCTGGTGGCCAAAAAGAGTAGGGATTTTTGGCCAATAAAGCCCATTCTTTCCAACACAATAAAATCGAGTGAGAAAATAATAAGTCTGAGAGAGGATGACAAAGTTGTAAATAATACACAAGAAGTGTGCAAAACTTTCAACCATATCTTTGTCAACGTTGCGAAAGATATTGGTAATAGCATAGGACTACATTCAAAATTACACCTAGCATTCAGGCCATAATAGAAAACACACCAAAAGTACCAAACTTTGAATTCAAAGAAACTAGCCCTGAAAAAATTGGCAAAATTATCAATAATTTAAATGTCACAAAGTCGACAGGCGAGGACACCATATCGGCCAAATTCCTTAAAGCCAGTGCTCCAATATCAAATGAACATATGTGCAATATCGTAACAAATCTATTAGAACAAGTGCATTTCCAGATAAATTAAAGATGGCAAAAGTAATACTATTTGAAAAAAATAAGATCCATTAGATATAAAGAATTATAGACCAGAAAGCATCCTACCCATCATTTCCAAGGTCTTTGAAAAAGTCATGGCACCTCAGCTATCCGAATATTTTAATGATATTTTTCATGATTTTCTTTGCGCTTTTAGAAATAGCCATGGGTGCTAAACGATTGTGCTTAGACTTATAGAAGACTGGAAGTTATATTTGGATATAAATCACTTTGTCGCTGCAATATTTATGGATCTATCCGAAGCCTTTGATTGTTTGCCCCCGACATTCTTTTACACAAATTAACGGTGTATGGTTTATCGCAAAATTTTGCTTCTCTTCTCCAAAGTTTTCTTTTAGATAGAACGCAGCAAGTGAAGCTTGGGAGCACTGTCAGTGGTTGAGAATTGATTGAAAACGGTGTGCCCCAAGGATTCATTCTAGGTTCCTTATTATTTAATGTTTTTATTAATGATACATTTCTATTAATCAAAGAAGGAACTCTCTATAATTATGCAGATGACAGCACATTGTCTTACAATCACCCTGATTTTGGTAAGCTTGTGGATACTTTGGAACAGGAAAGCAGTGTAATAATAGACTGGTTCCTCATGAACTGAATGCAAATAAATCCAGAACAAATTCCAAGTCCTTGCACTAGGCAAACGAATATTTTCCAAGAAACCTATTGTTTTCAAATTGACTTAGTCTCTATATCTTGTAAAGAAGCTGTCAAAGTGTTAGGAATAGGGATAGATTATTAATAAAGTTTGATGCTCACATAAATATAATTTGCCGCAAGGCCTCTCAGCAACTCAATGTGTTGAAGAGAATCGGTAGATATCGCTCAAAATTAAACAAATTAGCTATATTTCATACATTTATTGTTTCTAACTTTAACTTTGTCCTTTATCATGACACTTCTGTTCGAAATTAAATATAAGGAAATAAGAAAATATTTAAGAACGAGATCTTAAATTTGTTTACAATGACTATAGTAATACATATAAAGGTCTCTTGGAGATAGCACACATTTCAACCCTGGAATGAAAGGAATACGAGCTATGGCCATTGAAACTTTCAAAATTTTGCATAAGTTGTCGCGATCGTGTCTCCAAGATTTGATGTCATTTAAAGATAGAATGTATAATTTCAGATATACAAATGTAGTCAATATCCCTAAACCTAAAACCACTGCTTTCGGAAAACATAATTTAAATATTCTGCTGCAATTCTGTGGAACAAATTACCTGAACATTTAAGATCTGAAACACATTTTTAATCAATTTAAAAATTCTTATTTCGATGTGGAATGGTAAAAATTGTCATTGTATTATCTGTTCTATAATATTATGATTGTGTATCATATTTCTTTGTAAATTTTTACAAACTATATTCTTAATCCTATCTTAGTTAGCATTTTGATAATATTTTCTATTGAAATGTCGGTGAAAAGGTTTATTAAGTTATTTCCTTGATAAAATCTGCATGTCTCTAGTTGTTATGACAATGTATAATGTTACCGATAATAACGAATTGTTTGGAATTGAATTGAATTGAAAAACATTCATCTCTGGCAGTCTGTAAGTGTAGTTGTTGTTGCTGTTGTTGTTGTTGTTGGTGTTGTTTTTGCTGCTGTTTCTGTTGCTCTTGCTATTGTTTTGATGCGGCATAAAAAATGGGCGGATGTAGATAAATTGTGGGAGGGGGGGGGGTGGGGGTGGTTGAAGGAAGGGAGTAAGTCGAAAGACTGGAATTCTTTGGGTTTTTTTCACAAGTTTTTGTTTTGTTTTGGAGTGGCTTGGGGATATCTAGCGGTGAACATCTTCATTGCTTGTTGCATTTGTATTGTTTTGTCCAGTTGTCATTCTCTTAATTTTGATGTAATGGGGATATCTAACGGGGAACATCTTCATTGCTTGTTGCCTTTGTATTGTTTTGTCTTGTTGTCATTCTCTTAATGTTAATGTAATGGGGATGTCGTGGCGAAATTGCAGCGTTGCGAGTTTTAAATCTTGATGACACTGATACAAACCCAAATGACTCACCCAGGTGTGTTTTTCTCATGACGTTGTGCTCTTAGCCAAGTCACTTTAGTCTACTTCCCCCACTTGACTTATGTGTGAATGAGTAATAAACTACAATGTGTATATAGGTGGAATCAGATCTTGTCAGTGTGTTAGCACAAAGCGCCCAAGGAGTTCAAAAGGACTTTAAATGAATTTGCCTGCCCGAGGATATACTAAATCATGAACGGTCTGTAAGCCTGCAATTGTGTGGGCACACCGGCTATAAATACGCCCTTGTCATCATATTCAACTCACCTGGCTAAGGTGGGATTTGCGGTGAGAGGGGGAGGGGGAGGGAGTTGTCATCATATTCAACTCACCTGGCTAAGGTGGGACTTGCGGTGGGAGTGGGGGGGGGGAGGAGTTGTCATCATATTCAACTCACTTGGCTAAGGTGGGACTTGCGGTGGGGTGGGGTTGTCATCATATTCAACTCACCTGGCTAAGGTGGGATTTGCAGTGGGGGTGGGGGGGGAGGGGTTGTCATCTTATTCAACTCACCTGGCTAAGGTGGGACTTGCGGTGCGGTGGGGGTGGGGGTGTTGTCATCCTATTCAACTCACCTGGCTAAGGTGGGACTTGCGGTGGGGTGGGGAGGATGGGGCTTGTCATCATATTCAACTCACCTGGCAGGCTAAGGTGGGACTTGGGTGGGGTGGGGAGGATGGGGCTTGTCATCATATTCAACTCACCAGGCTAAGGTGGGACTTGCGGTGGGGTGGGGGGATGGGGTTGTCATCATATTCAACTCACCTGGCTAAGGTGGATTCAACTCACCAGGTAAGGTGGGACTTGCGGTGGGGTTTGGAGGATGGGTTGTCATCATATTAAATTCACCTGGCTAAGGTGGGACTTGCAGTGGGGATAGGGGTTGTCATCATATTCAACTCACCTGGCTAAGGTGGGACTTGCAGTGGGGGTGGGGGGATTGTCACCATATTCAACTTACCAGCTAAGGTGGGACTTGCAGTGGGCTGGGGGGATTGTCACCATATTCAACTTACTTGGCTAAGGTGGGACTTGCGGTGGGGATGGGGGGGGGGGGGGTGTCACCATATTCAACTGTTAACTTTTGTTAGCCATTAAACAGACATGGGACTTGGGGGGACAGGGTTTTCTTCATATTCAAAGTTGGCTAAGGTGGGTGAAGTAGTGTAAAACCAGAATGTCACCATATCAAGTAGTGTAAAACCAGAATGTGGGTCAAGCTATTCTGAATATGGGTCAAGGTGGTAAAACCAGAATATTGGTGAAGTAGTGTAAAACCAGAATATTTAGTTAAACCAGAATGTAAACAGACATACTGAAGTAGCTGGGTCGGTGGGTGAAAACCAGAATATGGGTGTTTCTTCGATTCAAAGCCAATGTGTAAATATGGGTGAAGTAGTGTAAAACCAGAATGTGGGTCAAGTAGTGTAAAACCAGAATGTGGGTGAAGTAGTGAATATGGGTGAAAGTGTAAACCAGAATGTGGGTGAGAATATAGGTGAAGTAGTGTAAAACCAGAATATGGGTGGGTCAAGTAGTGTAAAACCAGAATATGGGTGAAGTAGTGTAAAACCAGAATGTGGGTGAAGTAGTGTAAAACCAGAATGTGGGTGAAGTAGTGTAAAACCAGAATGTGGGTCAAGTAGTGTAAAACCAGAATGTGGGTCAAGTAGTGTAAAACCAGAATGTGGGTGAAGTAGTGTAAAACCAGAATATGGGTGAAGTAGTGTAAAACCAGAATGTGGGTGAAGTAGTGTAAAACCAGAATATGGGTCAAGTAGTGTAAAACCAGAATGTGGGTGGGTAAAACCAGAATGTGGGTGTAAAACCAGAATGTGGGTGAAGTAGTGTAAAACCAGAATGTGGGTGAAGTAGTGTAAAACCAGAATGTGGGTGAAGTAGTGTAAAACCAGAATGTGGGTCAAGTAGTGTAAAACCAGAATGTGGGTGAAGTAGTGTAAAACCAGAATGTGGGTGAAGTAGTGTAAACCAGAATGTGGGTGAAGTAGTGTAAAACCAGAATGTGGGTCAAAGTAAGTAGTGTAAAACCAGAATGTGGGTCAAGTAGTGTAAAACCAGAATGTGGGTCAAGTAGTGTAAAAAACCAGAATGTGGGTGAAGTAGTGTAAAACCAGAATGTGGGTCAAGTAGTGTAAAACCAGAATGTGGGTGAAGTAGTGTAAAACCAGAATATGAAGGTCAAAACCAGTATGGGTCAGTGTAAAACCAGAATATGGGTCAAGTAGTGTAACCAGAATGTGGGTGAAGTAGTGTAAAACCAGAATGTGGGTGAAGTAGTTAAAACTGTGGCTCAAAACGGGCTACTGCTTTTGATGTGAACAGCCTATAAGAAAGATAGAGCCAACATTTCAGCTGCTCGGCGACCTCGCAGCTTAAACTCAGCTCAAGGCTTTTGGACTGAATACACCCTTAGGGATAAGGTTCGGGTTAGGGCTAAATCTTTAGATTAATTTTAGAGTTAAAGTTGATGATAGAAGAAGTATTGATAGTGCTAGCTTTAACGTTAGGGTTAGGTATGGGGGTAGGGTTAGTTTTAAACTCGGGGCGTTCATTTTGGAATGCTGTAGGGCTTAGGTTAGAGTTTGGTGCATTGTGGTTGTTAACGTAAACAATTACAGGTTTTAGTTGTGGTTGTTAACGTAAAACAATTACAGGTTTTACCTGTGGGTATTAACATCAACAATTACATGTTTTAGTTGTGGTTGTTAACTTAAACAATTACAGGTTTTAGTTGAGGTTGTTAACGTAAACAATTACAGTTTTACCTGTGGGTATTAACATCAACAATTACATGTTTTAGTTGTGGTTGTTAACTTAAACAATTACAGGTTTTAGTTGTGGTTATTAACGTAAACAATTACAGGTTTTACCTATGGGTATTAACATAAACAATTACATGTTTTAGTTGTAGTTGTTAACTTAAACAATTACAGGTTTTAGTTGTGGTTATTAACGTAAACAATTACAGGTTTTACCTGTGGGTATTAACATAAACAATTACATGTTTTAGTTGTGGTTGTTAACTTAAACAATTACAATTACAGGTTTTAGTTGTGGTTGTTAACGTAAACAATTACAGGTTTTAGTTGTGGTTGTTAACGTAAACAATTATAGGTTTTTAGTTGTTGTTATTAACGTAAATAATTATGGGTTTAGTTGTGGTTATTAACGTAAACAATTACATGTTTTAGTTGTTGGTTATTAAGGTTTTAGTTGTGGTTGTTAACGTAAACAATTACAGGTTTTACTTGTGGTTATTAACATAAACAATTACATGTTTTAGTTGTGGTTGTTGACGTAAACAATTACAGGTTTTAGTTGTGGCTATTAACGTAAACAATTACAAGTTTTAGTTGTAGTTGTTAACGTAAACAATTACAGGTTTTAGTTGTGGTTATTAGCGTAAACAATTACAGGTTTTACTTGTAGTTAGGAATTGTGTCTGGATTAAAACACAGTTTGTTTTTTACTGTCATAATTTAGTTAAGGTGGCGCGTATGATTTGAATTTATCTTAACTCCTTTAGTAGCAAAGGCTTGTAGCAACGTCACTCCAGAGTACCTATTTAGCCCAAACAATGTTTCTCCAGTTCTCAGTCGATTTTTGATACGCCCACTGTGGCCATCCAACTTTCCTCATGTCTTGGATATTCCATTTCCATGCTTGTCTCCTGACCCATTCTCAACGTATGGACGATTCTATCCCGTTGTCTCTTTCTTCGTTCATGGATTTCTGGTTCGTTTATTGCAAGAGCAACACACACACGCACACACACAAACACACACACACACACACATATATATATATTTTATTTTATATATATATATATATATATATATATATATATATATATATATATATATATATGTATGTATATATACAATCATATGTATAAATCTCACACACACTCTCTCTTTCTTTCACTGTTTCTCTCACCTTCTCTCCCCCCCCTCTGTCTGTCTGTCTGCCTGTCTCTTTTTCCGGCCGGCCGGGACGATTTGCAACAACGACAAAGTTGAGGAATACGACAAAGGTGAGGAACGCGACAAAGGTGAAGAACACGACAAAGGTGAGGAACATGACAAAGGTGAGGAACACGACAAAGGTGATGAACACGACAAAGGTGATGGACACGACAAAGGTGATGGACACGACAAAGGTGATGAACACGACAAAGGTGATGAACACGACAAAGGTGTGTAACACGACAAAGATATGTAACACGACAAAGGTGTAACACGACAAAGGTGTGTAACACGACAAAGGTGTGTAACACGACAAAAGATGTGTAACACGACAAAGGTGATGAACACGACAAAGGTGTGTAACACGACAAAGGTGAACAACACGACAAAGGTGTGTAACACGACAAAGGTGTAACATTGACAAAGGTGTGTAACACGACAAAGGTGTGTAACACGACATAATTTGTACATTTTTCGACAAAGGTGATGAACACGACAAATTGATGAACACGACAAAGGTGATCAACACGACAAATGTGTGTAACACGACAAAGGTGATGTCAACACGACAAAGGTGATTCTTTGAACACGACAAGGTGTGTAACACGACAAAGGTGTGTAACACGACAAAGGTGTCAAACACGACAAAGATGTGTAACACGACAAAGGTGATGATTCACGACAAAGGTGTGTAACACGACAAAGATGTGTAACTCGACAAAGATGTGTAAATACGACAAAGGTGATGAACACGACAAATGTAACACGACAAAGGTGTGTAACACGACAAAGGTGTGTAACACGACAAAGATGTGTAATCACGACAAAGATGTGTAACACGACAAAGGTGATGAACACGACAAAGGTGTGTGAACACGACAAAGGTGATGAACACGACAAAGGTCAACAAATGAACATGACAAAGATGAGGAACACGAAGAAGTGAGAAAAACATTGATATTAAGTGCTAAACTGTAATGCTGCAGAACATAATTTGTACATTTTTCTTCCTCAAACATCGGCTTTTATTCTATTGCATCGAAATTAATGTGTAATTGATTCTTGATCATTAATAATGAAAACCAATACCTAGTTGATTCTTTGTCATTAATAATGAAAACCAATACCTAGTTGATTATTTGTCATTAATAATGAAAACCAATACCTAGTTGATTATTTGTCATTAATAATGAAAACCAATATCTAGTTGATTCTTTGTCATTAATAATGAAAACCAATACTTAGTTGATTCTTTGTCATTAATAATGAAAACCATTAACCTAGATTCTTTGTCATTAATAATGAAAACCAATATCTAGATTCTTTGTCATTAATGAAGAAATAGGTACCTCTATGAAAACCAATATCTAGTTGATTCTTTGTTATTCAAAATAATCGATTGTTGGTGGTACATCAAAAGGTAAAATCAAAACTTTTGCTCGAAATCGAAGATCAAAAGTGATTCCTGATTAATTAAATTACATAAAAAATGAACAATGTCTGAGAATTGGGATGTAACAAGCCAAATTGGTTAAATTTGAGGATTCAGATGTAACAGGTCAATTTGGTTAAATTTGCAAACAATAATAATGAAGAAGACATTCTGTTTAAGAATGTTTTGATTTAAAAAAAAATGATGTTAACACTTTATAAGGCTATTTTTTTCTGTAACCAAATATCTAAAAAGTTAATGATATAGTTATCTTTTCCAATTTCCCCTGCATACTAATTGGTTTTTTTTAGCGAAGGGGCGTAGGAAGGACAAGGTGGCGTGATATAATTACTCATTGCACAGATTCAGAGGAATGAGGAAGGCCAATTCTTCTGAGATGGGATGAATCCTAATGGTGTTACGTTCATGTGTGCTCCATACGAACACTTCCTGACCCTTGATGACCATCACAATGTCTTGGGTCGGCGCGTGAAAGGCAGCATCGACGTGGCAAGGCAGGCCAATATGCTTCATCAGGCCACTGCCGACAAGCCTGAAAGTGTACGGGTCGATCTCAACGTACTGACATCCGGCAAAGTAGATGATATTCCATGCCCCTGTCACTAGTGGCCGCATCGACTCCTTGGTAATCAGGATGCCTTGCCAGCTGGTCTTCAGCGCCGGTCCATTCTTTGCCATGGTTTGTGACAGATGTGAAAAGTCGTTGAAGGCTTGTTCATGCTTTCCTGATACCAGGAAAAACATGTCTTGGTGGGGAAAGCCTACAGCTGCGGTCACCTGCTTGTCAAAGAAGATGGCTGATGCATGTCCGTTGTACACAACATCTCCATTCCTGTTAAAGCCCTTCATTGCATTGTCGCCGTAGATGAAGAAATAGGTACCTCTAAAGAAGAAGGCAGCGTGTAGTGGGTTACAAGACTGTTCTCCCTTTTCTTCCCGATTCCGCCGCTGCCACCATCAGCAAGGACGTGGCCAACAGGCAGAACATCGTTGAGATGAGAGTCGATGAAAGAGACATGTTGCTGCTGCTGATGATGATGATATTCCTACATGTGTGGAGTGGAGAAGGAGATATGCACAAACACAAAGAGAAGAGATCTTCTTTACACAAACAATAAAAAGAAATGGCTATTCTGTTAATTTATCTTACCAACCCTAAGCATGCTAAGAAGAAAATAACGGAACTGAAGCCGACGGCAAGCTATAAGAGCAATAATGCTCACATGGTGTAGAAGCTAAATCTAGTAGGCCAATCAGATGGATGGAAACAGAGTGAAACCTTCGTGGCTTCGATTCTGTCCGTTACTTAAACATCTGTTTCTGTTTATTCCTTAACTGTATTTGTCTCCTTTTTGCCACTAGGGGATTCAAACATCAATAACTGTTCCGTGACCTTATTCGTCAAGATAACTAAAGCAGTAAAACTGTTACTATGCGTATTTTAAATGATCTAATAAATGTAATTGATAATGGCTACATTTTTATTTCTAAGTCTACGAGACCTGTCTGTTGTATTTTTTATGAACACCATTGGTAATAAGAGCTTCAGATATTTCAGACAAAACCTGCCTTCTTAACAGTTCATTAATCTAGAGCGTTTCTGTTAAAAGACGGAGCACTGGAAGGGTCAATTGTGGAGATGTTTTTTTTTTATTGTGTTCACCAACAATTTATTAGAAATGCCATGCGCAACTATAAATATGTTTATGATACCCAACCCATACGTTACTATAACTATGTTTATGATATAACTCAACCCATACGTTACTATAACTATGTTTATGATACCCAACCCATGCGTTACTATAACTATGTTTATGATACTCAACCCATATAACTATGTTTATGATACGTTACTATAACTATGTTTATAAATGTGATATACCCAACCCATGTGTTACTATAACTATGTTTATGATATTCAACCCATGTTACTATAACTATGTTTATGATACCCAACCCATGCGTTACTATAAATGTGTTACTATAACTATGTTTATGATACCCAACCCATGCGTTACTATAAATGTGTTTATGATACCCAACCCATGCGTTACTATAAATGTGTTTATGATACCCAACCCATGCGTTACTGATAAACCCATGCGTTACTATAAATATGTTTATGATACTCAACCCATGCGTTACTATAACTGTGTTTATGATACCCAACCCATGCGTTACTATAACTATGTTTATGATACTCAACCCATACGTTACTATAACTATGTTTATGATTCAACCCATGCGTTACTATAACTATGTTTATGATACTCAACCCATGCGTTACTATAAATGTATGTTTATGATACCCAACCCATGCGTTACTATAAATGTATTTATGATACCCAACCCATGTGTTACTATAAATATGTTTATTACTCATGACTACCCAACCCATGCGTTATGTTTATGATACGTTACTATAACTATGTATTACTGTGACTATAACTATGTTTATGATACCCAACCCATGCGTTACTATAACTATGTTTTATGATACTCAACTATGTTTATGATACCAACCCCATGCGTTACTATAAATGTGTTTGTGATACCCAACCCATGCGTTACTATAAATGTATTTGTGATACTCAACAACCTATGTTTATGATACCCAACCCATGTGTTACTATAAATGTTTATGATACCCAACCTATGCGTTACTATAAATGTATTTATGATACCCAACCCATGCGTTACTAAAAATGTGTTTATGATACCCAACCCATGCGTTACTATAACTGTGTTTATGATACCCAACCCATGCGTTACTATAAATGTTTTATGATACCCAACCCATGCGTTACTATAAATGTATTTATGATACCCAACCCATGCGTTACTATAAATGTATTTATGATACCCAACCCATGTTACTATAAATGTGTTTATGATACCCAACCCATGCGTTACTATAAATGTGTTTATGATACTCCAACCCATGATACGTTACTATAAATGTTTATGATACTCAACCCATTTACTACTAAAATATGTTTATGATACCCAACCCATGCGTTACTATAAATGTGTTTATGATACTAACCCATGCGTTACTATAAATGTGATTTATGTTACTACTATGTTTATGATACTCAACCCATGCGTTACTATAACTATGTTTATGATACCCGTTACTACCCAACCCATGTGTTATATAAATGTAACTCAACCCATGTTACTATAACTGTGTTTATGATACTCAACCCATGCGTTACTATAAATGTGTTTATGATACCCAACCCATGCGTTACTATAAATATGTTTATGATACTCAACCCATGCGTTACTATAACTATGTTTATGATACTCAACCCATGCGTTACTATAAATGTGTTTATGATACTCAACCCATGCGTTACTATAACTATGTTTATGATACTCAACCCATGCGTTACTATAACTATGTTTATGATACTCAACCCATGCGTTACTATAACTATGTTTATGATACTCAACCCATGCGTTACTATAAATGTGTTTATGATACCAACAACCCTATGTTTATGATACTCCAACCCATGCGTTACTATAACTGTGTTTATGATACCCAACCCATACGTTACTATAACTATGTTTATGATACCCAACCTATATGTTTATGATACATGCGTTACTATAACTATGTGTTTATGATACTCCAACCCATGCGTTACTATAACTATGTTTATGATACCCAACCCATGCGTTACTATAACTATGTTTTCATGATACCCAACCCATGCGTTACTATAAATGGGTTTAGGATACCCAACC
>JAXRKP010000656.1:15000-30000 GCA_037039925.1 Doris montereyensis | reverse complement strand
TTTTGTTCGGTCGATCTTGGAGAGATAGTTGTCCCCAACTAAACTTTGAAACATGACGGAAGGATGGACTGATGGATGGACTGATGGATGGACTGATGGATGGACTGATGGATGGACTGATGGATGGAATGATGGATGGACTGATGAATGGACTGATGGATGTGGATCGAATACGGTGTCGACGATAAGCAACGCACATACGATCCGTTTCATCCTTCTTCTTTACAACCATTAAGGGCGAACCATACGATGGCAAACTTTTCCTGATGATTCCAAGGCCTTCCATGGTTTGCACCTCACGTTGCGTAAGGTGGAGGATAGGAGCGTTGTGGAACTGGCATCTCCGATGTTAAATTGATGCCGTGCTCCGTGAGTTGACAACAGCCAGGCACATCTGAATACTTCTGCTTTGATATCGGTATATATATATATATATGGAGCAAATGCTTGGGTTCTTCCGGCGTTACGTTGTCTCCAAACATCAGATCTCAGCGAGATTCCTCTTGACACGCATGTTCCAAAATCAACGAGCTCCTCTGCAGATGTTGCATCGTCGTCGACGTCATTGTCATCGACTAGATCTACACCCACGCCACCTCGATAGGTTGAATCACGTGCCGCTGTCACGTCGTTGAAAGCTTACTCTTACTGGCTATTCTCAACACAACGGGATGGCGAAAATGCTCGACGTGAACCTCCTCTGGCCGTCGTATCGTGGACGCACTCGGCCATCGCTGCCGTGGAACATGCACCGCTTCCACGAGTCTCACTGCGCCGCTAGAGTCCACCGCAATCGTCATCACTGCTAGTGGACACGCTCCCTCTGCCACCGTATTCATAGGTTGTTGTCTAGGCAGTGCTATAGACATTACGTCTGTTTTCCCTCTGCTCGTACCCACGTTTTCAACCGGGCAGTAGAAATTACTGATGACTTTATCTCTTGTCTTCCGAATTCCTCGATGTCCTCCCATCATAGAGTTATGAGCCACCAACATCATATAGTTTCGCAAACTCCGTGACAAAACTACCTGTCTCACATATGTTTCTCGGCCGCCGTCCTCATAAATTCTGTACACGACACCTTGTCGCTTTTCGAAGCGAGCAGTCTTCTTGCCTCTTACTCTTGATACTGCAGCCTCTGCCAGCTTCACTATCGCCTGGTCTTCCCCTTGGAGTCGAACCAGTTCCCTCCGATCGACACCCACGCGCCTCTCCACCTTAGGAACCTGCAATCTTAGCTTTCTCTTCTTTCTGTCTTGCTTGGGCTCTCGTCACTATTGCACCCACTATCCAGTTATCCGGATCGTCAGGATTCATTGCTCCATCCACATTTCCGACAACTTAATCACAGATGGCATTAGGGATAAGTAATGCTGTGACCTTTCCCTTCAGGTACAGTGTCCGCTGAAGGACTGTTGTTGTTTACCTTTGCAGCAATCTGTTCGTTTACTTCTTTCTAGTCGATTTCTTTCCACCGCTAATTTGTGCTTTCTTTTTTAAAAACTTTTCGGCGGTCGTATTTATTCGCACTCCATCTTCTCTTGTCTAGCTTCTCCTTCTCGCTCTTTGTCTCGTTCTCTTTCTCTTTCTCTTTTGTCTCTCCCTCGCCTCTCACAATCCGTTCTTGACGTAATCTTTTCTCTCTTGTGCCGAAAGGCCCATGGCCTCACACTTTGCCGATAATCTAGCAATTACTTCTGACATAATGACTTATATTTATTTTCTTCAATAGACGATTTCAAGGCGAAGGCTATTGATTTTTAGATCTATCAACAATAGTGCTCGGCTATGGTAAGTGAAGGTAATGACACACGATAACGTGAAAGCCCCATAGCAACAAATGACACAAGATAACGTGAAAGCCCCATAGCAACAAAGACGAGACAAATACAAGGAATAGACAGAAAAAAAAAACTCTGGCCACCATGGGGATCGAACCCCCAACCTCTGCCTCGGCACCCATCGCCTCGCCATGAAAAGAAAGCGTGTTACCGACCGAGCTAACTACACCTGCTACGCTCCGGCTCCCTAAGCTCTCAACTGTGGTAGTCTTCCTGCGTTTACTTTCTTTCTTTCTTTATCAGCTCCCTTTATACCTTCTGGTGTATGGGTTTTAAATGCCCAAAATGATCTTTCTCCAGGCTGCCCTATCCTGACATTTTCTGTTTCCTTCCGTGAAAGTTAAATTTCTTTGCGTTATTGCCTCTTTTATATCTTCTTTCTACTTTTTCCGAGGTCTGCCTTTTGGTCTTTGACCTAGGGCTTTAGCACTGTATACTGATTTAGCTATTCTATTGTCCTTCATTCTGTTAACATGTCCAAACCATCTCAATTGATTCATTTCTATCTTAGTTTTTATGCTATCTGCTTTGGTTTGATCTCTTATTGTTGTGTTTCTGATTTTCTCTGTTTTGGTTTCTTTTACTACTCTTTATAGATGTTTCACCCCGGCTGCCTGCACTTTACTGTATTCCTACTGTCTAAGGCCCAGGTTTCATTGCCATAGAGGAAGTCAATAAACTGTGTTGTATACTGCCATTTTGGGTTTTGTTCACAATTCTTGTTTACCTATAAATGCTTTTCCCAGATGGTTATATATTGCATTTGCCTTTTGAATTCTCTGGTTGATTGCTTCTCGTACTTTTCCCTCTGAGTTAATCATTAGTCCTAAGTAATTTTCAACTTATTCTAAATTCTCCCTGCCCAATTTAAGATTTTGTGTTTTAGCTTCCTAGTTACTAGCATCGTTTTGGTTTTCTTTGCATTTACTCTCATTCCTCTTTATTTAATTCATTATTCATCATGTTGATATTCAACTGGAGGTTCCTTTCTGATTTTTGAAACAGGACTAAATCATCAGCAAATGAAAGCATTGATATATTTACTGGTTTGAGCTTCCACATACCTACATTCAGTTTGTTCGTTTTTAAGGATACCTATTCGACTGAATCCATTAATGTGATAAACAAAAGAGGACTTAGGGTACAACCCTGTCTTACTCCTATATCTACATCAAATTCTTCAGATTCATATTCAGCTACTCTCACCGCGCATGCTGGTTTATTGTAAAAAATTAATAGCTTCTATTAAATTTTGCTCTACAGTGTGTTCTTTAAGGAATGCCATTGTTCTTCCCTCCTCACAGTGTCAAATGCATTTTGTAAGTCAATAAAACACAGGTGCAAGTCAATGTTTCTTTCAAGGAATGTTTCTATTATTTGTCTAATTGTAAATATGTGGTCTTGTACACTTCTTCCTGGTCTAAGTCTACTCTGGTCTTCTTCAATCTGATACTCTACTTTTTTTCTTAGTCTCATTTCCAGAATTCTGGCATAACTTTTCCTGGTACGCTATGTAGTGATATCCCTCTATAGTTTGAGCATTCCACAGTTGATCCTTTCTTGTGTATTGGTACTACCTTTCCCTTCGCCCAGTCGTCTGGCACCTGTTTGGACTGCCATGCCTGTTGGCATATTGCATGTAGTAGTTTGTCTGCCTCTTTCCCTTGGTTTTTAATCATTTCTGGATAAACTTGATCTGCTCCTGGGGATTTTCCTTATTTCACTTTTCCTATAGCTGTTTAGATTTCTTCCATTGAGATGTCTACATCTTCAGCTGTCTCCTCTGGATTACTCGTTACTCTCAATAATTGATCTGTACTCCTTGTTTCATAATTTTCTGAAGGGATTATGTAATTGTTGAAAATACTTTCTCCACGTTTCCATGATTTCGCTGTCTCCTTTCATTATTTCTCATTTGACGTTCTTAATTTGTCGTATTGAGCATGCTTCAGTCTTTCTCATGCTCTTCATTGCTCTCCAAACAGCTTTTGATTCCATTGATAGCTTTCTTGAAGTCTTTGTCCAAACTCTTCGCACTATTCATGTTTTGCTTTCCTAACTTCCTCTTTAGCGATAGTTCTTTTACTCACGTAATCTATCCTGTCCTCTGGTCTCTTTGTTTGCAAGTATTTCTTCCAGGCATCCTTCTTTTTTTATCTTAGTCTTGACGTTCTCATTCCACAATGCTGTTCTTTACCTATCTCCTTTAATTTGTTTCCTACCACAGGCCTCTTCAGTACAACTGAGGAGTGTTTCTTTATACATTTACCACTTTTCTTCTATTGTGCTACCCTTCAGATCCATTTGCCTTTCATTGATAAATCAGTTCTATCCTAGATTGGTATACATGTTTTACTATTGATTTATTTAGTTCCTCTATTTTGGGTTTAGTAGCTTTCTTCTCTTTCCTTTTCTGTTTGTTTTCTTCAGTTAGTAATCTCATTTTGGCTATCACTAGGTGATGATCACTAAATATTTCAGCTCCTCTGTTTACTCTTGCATCCATTGTACTGTAAAAAAGGGAACAGCTAACTATTATGTAGTCTATAATTGACTTTTCATCTGTCTTCATTTACTCTTGTATATTTGTGCATATCTCCTTTTTGAGAAGTTGTTGTTTCTCCTTCTTTACCTATTACACCTCCTGATGTTTCTACATTGTTGCCTATTCTAGCGTTTAAATCTCCTAAAACCATTAGTTCCTGTTTGGGTTTGAGATTCACTGTAGCTATTTGTAAATCGTTTTCGGAGATACATTTTTCTTCTTTGGTGGCATCTTCGTTTGGTCCATAAGTTATTAATCATTTAATTTCTCTTCCTTTTGGTTTAATATTTACCTCTAATAGCTCTGTCTTATAAAGTTACAACTCTCTAATAGTTTGTCTTGCCTTTTATGCATTATGAGGCCCACTCCTGCTCTAGCTGTATCT
Source organism: Doris montereyensis (assembly GCA_037039925.1). Classification (NCBI taxonomy): domain Eukaryota; kingdom Metazoa; phylum Mollusca; class Gastropoda; order Nudibranchia; family Dorididae; genus Doris; species Doris montereyensis. Next base: position 25,229 of record JAXRKP010000656.1, on the reverse strand, counting down.
TTGACATCTACTCCTGAGAAGATTGAAGTATGATTTGGTCCTACATTTCGTATTCCTTGTCCTTTGTTCTTTATTTCTGTAAGGGCCAAAATGTCTACTTTGATTTTTTTTAGCTAATTCTAACTCTTTTCCATTTATTGCCCTAATATTCCATGTTCTAAAAATCACAGTCTGGGTTCTTTTCTAGAATCGTCTTCGAAAGGTCAAGGTGGGTATATCATTATATGTACTTGTTTGAATCAGTTTGGTTTTGGATAAGCAGGGGATTGGCCCACTGTACCTTAGGACTGCAACCTTGAAGCCCCCTAGCAGGCCTTGTTATTTTCTGTCAGGGTTAATTCCCTTAGCCTTTGGTTGCTCAAAACCAGCCCGCAAGGCAGCAGGTTGTTATTTTCTGTGAAGGTTAACTCCCTTAGCCTTTGGTCTATCAAGACCAATCTGCAAGGCAGCAGGAGACTTGTGGAGGGCGGGGACATCCTAATCCCCCGTACAGGTACTTACCTGTCCATGCCCGGCCCGAGATTACATTTAGGGTTGCTTCCTTCGGTGATGTCGATAGATTCAAGGCCTAAAGTTTCTTTAGCTAGATCTATAATCTAGATATAGATTATTTAGAACTTATTTATGCCCGTCCTCCTTCAATGATGTTATATATGTAGATCTATGAAATTTAAAAAGATCTAAGTCTAACGGCCTATACGTAGATGTCGAGATGTCGATGTAGATCTATGGAATTTAAAAAGATCTAAGTCTAACCGCCTTTATGTAGATGTCGATGTAGATCTATGGAATTTAAAATCTAAATCTAACGATATAAGTCTAACGGCCTATATGTAGATGTCGATGATGTAGATCTATGGAATTTAAAAAGATCTAAATCTAACGACATAGATGTAGATCTATGGAATTTAACAAGATCTAAGTCTAACGGCATAGATGTAGATCTATGGAATTTAAAAAGATCTAAGTCTAACGGCATAGATGTAGATCTATGGAATTTAAAAAGATCTAAGTTTAACGGCATAGATGTAGATCTACGGAATTTAACAAGATCTAAGTCTAACGGCATAGATGTAGATCTATGGAATTTAACAAGATCTAAGTCTAACGGCATAGATGTAGATGTCGATGTAGATGTCAATTATCTGATCCCGTGACAACCCTCCAGAATGTTACGGAGGCAAAATGGAGCAGGCACTGACTCTAGATCTAGATATTGAAGTAAACGCTCTTAGATAATACTTACACTCACAGTCAACAAGTAGTCATAGGGTGATGCAAATTCACAAATATATCTAATCTGGGCTGGCATACAGACGACATGGATCACACAATACTGTTTGTTCCACTCTCTTCATTTATCATAGGCAACCCCGCTATTTATAGACGAAAACTAAGATATTTCTAGTACGGAAATTTCCATATTATTCTAAATATTTCGATACAGTTCTATAAGATTATCTCCCTTCCCAGGTATAAACTAATCGACAACTAAGGCAGACCAACATGATTACGTCGTAAACTCAATACGGGTTTTCTGTACGCTAAAATTGATTCCATCATCGGCTTTCCTCTACTAAGAGAATCCTCTTCAAAACTATAAGTAACTCTGTTACAGGCAGGAAGATTATGTCAAGGATTGAACAGGGCGACACCTGCAGCTGGCCGGATGTTCCAGAATTACAGAAAGAATAGAAGAATATAGAGTCACAATGAGTTGATGTTATCATGTCCACATCAGACACTCAGAGGACACCCTCTAAATCATATCATTTTTACTGTCATACAATTCCACGAGGGATCACGATCGTAGCTGTTCTCTAACTTAATGCTCTCTTCACCCATCCTCCAAGGACTTGTTGATATTTACGCCATGTACACGTTGAACAAAAATGGATACGTTGAAGTGATGTGCTACCATACCAGTACCACGACAAATTGCTCAAAGGCTTGTTATTGTTATTCTCGCAACAATTAATTCATTGCTGACGAGGTAAAAACGCTTCTTATGGAATGTTTGACAACGATATTATAGCGCTGCATTACTACATGCTAACAATAGCAACATTAAGCTGAGCTTGTGTTACAATCTGTCACACGTGTTATGAGGGTATAAATTGAACACAGTGACAATGATAACAATACCACAATTGTCTACGAACGGCGCATAATATTATCATTAAATGATACAAGTCTCGATGTTTCTATTGAAACTATTTTTGGCATCGTGTCAGTTGTCAGTTCTCGTTTTCTTTGTTGTGTAAATTTTACATGGAGGGCTAGAGAGCTAACTATGGTCTTTAGAGAAACTACCTGATATGAGGGCATATAGAATAAGAGAAAACAAGACTTTTTGTTCATTCTTATACAGACATTAAACTATTCTGTTGAATGTTTTTTCTTCTCTCTGGGGTTTTTCTGTCAAAGTGTTTTTATTTCTCTCCTTTATGTAGAGCAAGATCGACTGATTCACTGTATATGAAACAACTACAGTTGATTTTAGAATATCATTATCTGCAAATTGTTTCGAGTTTTAAATCATTCTGAACGCTGCTACTGCTCTGTGTATGTCCAGGGTTGACGTAAAGTTGATGCATACGAGCTATGATCTCATTAAGTGTCGAAATGGAAATGAATCATGTAAACAGAATTTCTCTTATTTTCTCTTTCTCTCTCTCTCTCTCTCTCTCTCTCTCTCTCTCTCTCTCTCTTTCTCTCTCTCTCTCTCTCTCTCTCTCTCTCTCTCTCTCTCTCTCTCTCTCTGTCTCTCTCTCTCTCTCTCTCTCTCTCTCTCTCTCTCTCTCTGTCTCTCTCTCTCTCTCTCTCTCTCTGTCTTTCTCTCTCTCTCTCTCTCTCTCTCTCTCTCTCTCTCTATCTCTCTTCTCTCTCTTTGTCTCTCTCTCTGTCTTTCTCTCTCATCTTCCCTCTCTCTCTGATTGACTATCTGTTTGTACTGGTCTTTGTCTCTGTCTCTGTCTCTCTCTTTCTGTCTCTCTGTCTCTCTGTCTCTCTGTCTCTGTCTCTCTGTCTGTCTGTCTCTCTCTCTCTCTCTCTCTCTCTCTCTCTCTCTCTCTCTCTCTCTCTCTCTCTCCCCCTCTCCTCTCTCTCTCTCTCTCTCTCTCTCTCTCTCTCTCTCTCTCTCTCTCTCTCTCTCTCTCTCTCTCTCTCTCTCTCTCTGTATATATATATATATATATATATATATATATATATATATATATATATATATATATATATATATATATATATATCTATATCTGAAAATAGCTAACATTTTTTCCCCATAAAGATATCCACAAATATACAAGAGTAAATGAAGACAGATGTGAAAAGTCAATCATAGACTGCATAAAAGTTAGCAGCTCCCTTTTACAGTACAATGGATGCTAGAGTAAGCAGAGGAGCTGAAATATTTAGTGATCATCACCTAGTGATTGCCAAAATGAGATTATTAACTGAAGAAAACAAACAGGAAAGGAAAGAGAAGAAAGCTACCAAACTCAAAATAGAAGAACTAAATAAACCAGTAGTAAAACAGATGTACCAATCCAGGATAAAAAGATCTATTAGTGAAAGGCAGATTGATCTGACGGAAAGCACAATAGAAGAAAAGTGGCAAATGTATAATAAATAAAAAAAACACTCCTCAATTGTACTGAAGAGGTCTGTGGTAGGAAACAAATTAAAGGAGATGGGAAAAGGACAGCATGGTGAAACGAGAATGTCAAGACTAAGATCAAAGAAAAGAAAGATGCCTGGAAGAAATACTTGCAAACAAAGAGACCAGAGGATAGGATAGATTACGTGAGTAAAAGAACTATCGCTAAAGAGGAAGTTAGGAAAGCAAAACAGGAACAGTAAGAAGAGTTTGGACAAAGACTTCAAGAAAGCTATCAAGGAAATCAAAAGCTGTTCTGAGGGTGCAATGAAGAGCATGAGAAAAGACCAAAACATACCCAATACGACAAATTAAGAATGTCAAAGGAGAAATAATGAAAGGTACAGCGAAATCATGGAAACGTGGAGAAAGTATTTTCAACAATTACATAATCCCTCCAGAACATATGAAACAAGAAGTACAGATCAATTATTAAGAGTAACAAGTAATCCAGATGAGACAGCTGAAGATGTAGATATATCAATGGAAGAACTACAAACAGCTATAAGAAAAGTGAAATTAGGAAAAGCCCCAGGAGCAGATCAAGTTTATCCAGAAATGATTAAAAACCAAGGGAGAGAGGCAGACAAACTACTACATGCAATATGTCAACAAGCATGGAAGTCCAAACAGGTGCCAGACGACTGGAAAAGGGAACGATAGTACCAATACACAAGAAAGGATCAACCATGGAATGCTCAAACTATAGAGGGATATCACTACTTTGCGTATCAGGAAAAGTGTATGCCAGGATTCTGGAAATGAGACTAAGGAAAAGAGTAGAGGATCAGATTGAAGAACATCAGAGTGGATTTAGACTAGGAAGAAGTGTACAAGATCACATATTTACAATTAGACAAATAATAGAAACATTCCTTGAGAGAAACATTGACTTGCACCTGTGTTTTATTGACTTAGAAAAGGCATTTGACACTGTGAGGAGGGACGAACTATGGCATTCCTTAAAAGAACACAACGTGGAGCAAAATTTAATAGAAGCCATTAAAAGTTTTTACAATAAACCAACATGTGCAGTGAGAGAGTGGCTGGAAATGTATCTGAAGAATTTGATGTAGATATAGGAGTAAGACAGGGTTGTATCCTAAGTCCTCTTTGTTTATCACATTTATGGATTCAGTCAAAGGCATCCTCAAACATGAAGAAAATGAATGTTGGTATGTGGAAGCTCAAACCAGTAAATGTATCAATGCTGATGATTTAGTGTTTGGAAAATCAGAAAGGGACCTCCAGTCAAATATCAACATAATGAATAATAAATTAAATAAAAGAGGATGAGTAAATGCAAAAGAAAACCAAAACAATGCTAGTAACTAGGGAAGCTAAAACACAAAATCTTAAATTAGGCAGGGAGAATTTAGAACAAGTTCGATGCTACAATTACTTAGGAGTAATGATTAACTCAGAGGGAAAACTAAGAGAAGAAATCAGCCAGAGAATCCAAAAGGCAAGTCCAATATATAACCATTTAGGAAAGGCATTTGTAGGTAAACAAGAATTGTCAACAAAAACCAAAAGGGCATACAACACAGTTTATTGTCCTATTCTCCTCTATGGCAGTGAAACCTGGACTTAAGACAGTAGGAATACATTAGAGTGCAGGCAGCCGAAAATGAAATATCTAAGAAGAGTAGTAGGGAAAACTAAAAGAGACTAAATCAGAAACACAACAATAAGAAATCAACCAAAGCAGATAGCATAAAAACTAAGATAGAAATGAATCAACTGAGATGGTTTGGGCATGTTAACAGAATGAATGACAATAGAATAGCTAAATCAGTATATTGTGCTAAAAACTCAAGGTAAAAGACCAAAAGGCAGACTTAAGAGAAAGTGGGAAGAAGATATAAAAGTAAAAGAGGCATTATCGCAAAGAAATTTAACTTCAATGAAGGACACATAAACTGTCAGACAGGGCAGCCTGAGAAAGATCATTTGGCATCTAAAACCCATACACGGAAGGTACTGATCCTTCGGCCCAATGCCATGTAATGGTATCTGCAGGTGTTTTCCATCTGTTGTAGGGTTCCATAAATAGTGTTCCAAGTATCAGGTTTCTCGGGAAGTAGCTTGTCGCGTAGGTCTTTCAATTTGTGGCATTCAAATAGGTGATGGGTCACAGTTTCATGGGGGTGGTCACAAAGAGGGCACACTGGGGCATGTTCAGGATTTATTCTGTTTAGATGCATGTTTAGCTGTATGTGGTGTGTTCGGAGCCTGAAGATGGTGACTTGGTCTTTTCATTTAAGTTGGTTGATGTTGTCATTTGTTTGTGGGGTGGCCATATGTTGGTATAAATCTCTTCCAGTCTTTCCCAAAGCCCATCTGTTCATCCAGTCCTCTTTGCTGTTAACTTTGATGATTTGTTTCGCGGTCTGCATTGTAGTTTTTTGTGTTTGGTTGTTCTTGTCTAGATCCCCTTTTTGGCAAGAGTGTCTGTTTTGTCATTTCCTGGTGTGTTTACATGTCCAGGGATCCACTGCATTACTAGCTCGACGCCACAGGTTTTAATTAGTTGGTCAGCTTCTAATCGTGTTTGTCTGAGATTAGATCTCTGGCAGTTGTTGAGAGCTTGTAGGACAGACATTACATCTGTAAAAATGACGATATCTGATATTTTAGCTTGGAATGTATTGAAAACAGTGTTGAGGTGGTAGAGTATTGTTTCTATGGCTGCTGCCTCTGTTTCAAAAGTTGGTACATTTTTCTCCACAGGCCCCAGATAATTCATCAGAGGTGTCATCTGGGTATTGGATGTTTATGCTACCCGTATCCTGCATTTGATGTTGCTTTGAGAGCTGACCCGTCTGTGTATACATTGATCCAGCTGTCAGGGTAGCCATCAATTGATTATGTTTGTGATGACATCATCAGGGTTAGCGGATTGATTTCTTTCTTTGATTGTGTTCACCCGTGGTGTTTCTTTTCTTTGTTCCGGGAGATTGTGTCTTTCTTTTAGCTCCATAGCATGATGTAGTGGTGATTTCTGCTTCATTCTATATTTTGGTTGCCAGTTATCGACAATTTTACTGTTTGGATGGGTGGAACTCATCCTTTTACTTCTTTCATATACCTCTAATACTGCTTTGTAAACATTAATTACAATCTCTACTCTTTGATACATGTTGTATACTGTCACCTAAGTGGCACTTTAAAGTGTTGTTAGATACCTGTTGTTTTACACAGGCATCTTCCATGGCCATGCCGTTTTACCCAATTCTGGACTTTTTTCTATTCCATTGCACTTATCCATCCACTTAATATCTCTTTTCTGCCATCGTATTGTCTTTTTTTATTTATTTATATGACTGTCATGTAGTATCCAGGTCAACTAGGCCATGGTTTTTGCTCTCTGTGCTGTAAATCGATATTTGTCAGATCTACTTGGTTACAATTTTATTAATTATATTATATCAATACTTTGCATGCATGTCTAAAGTTGATACCTCCGCTTGTATTTTTCTGCCAACGTACTCTCTTGCCACCCCCCCCCCCAGCTTCTTTTCCTCCCTTCTCTCTCTCTCTCTCTCTCTCTCTCTCTCATCTCTCTCTCTCTCTCTCTCTCTCTCTCTCTCTCTCCTCTCTCTCTCTCTCTCTCTTGTTTTCTTTCTCTTCCTCTCTCTCCTCTCTCTCTCTTTCGTTTTCTTTCTCCCCCCTCTCTCGCTCCTCTCTCTCTCTCTCTCTCTCTCTCTCTCTCTCTCTCTCTCTCTCTCTCTCTCTCTCTCTCCTCTCTCTCTCTCTCTCTCTTTCTCTCTTTTTCTTCTTCTTCAAATAAACTGACACAACTCAACTGGGTTGAGTATTACTGACAATACGCCCAAAATAAAGCCAAAAAGAAAAAAAAGACTTATATTAGGCCTATATGATGATTTAAGTATTTCATATTGTAGCTTATGTTTAAGATTATCAACACTTTCGCTACTTCTAATATTAGGATTCAATTTATTCCACAATTTAGCAGTGAGCAGTGCTAGGGAAGAAAGGATGTCTTCATTGTTGATTATTCAAGTTTTAGTCTAATCACCCTCTGTCCTCTCTTTCTATAATAGTTCATAATATTAAATATTATTTATATTTTCCTTCGTTTTAAAATTGATTTGTAAAGTTTTATCCTAACTAATCGGCTCCCCGGGTCATTAGGCGCGCGAGCCTAGTGAAAACATAAAAGTAAGCAATGTAGGCATATATTATATGTCATACTCATACTCGTGTTTAGGAGGCTAGCCTATGTGATGGGCCGTCGCTACAGCGAGCAGCCAGCCCATCACAAAATGGCCGCCGGTAGTGTCTAACTATCCCATGGCAGAGTAGAACGAAGAGAGGCTGCGCGGGCTCTAGGTACTATAAGGTATTTAGTTCTGTTGAGAGCCAGAAAGGGACCTCAGTCATATATCAACATAATGAATAATGAATTAAATAAAAAGGGGAATGAGAGTAAATGCAAAGAAAATCAAAACAATGCTAGTAATTAGGAAGCTAAAACACAAAATCTTAAATTGGGAAGGAGAATTTAGAACAAGTTCAAAGCTACAATTACTTAGGAGTAATGATTAACTCAGAGGAAAACTAAGAGAAGAAATCAGCTAGAGAATCAAAAGGCAAGTGCAATATATAACCACCTAGGAAAGGCATTTGTAGGTAAACAAGAATTGTCAACAAAAACCAAAATGGCAGTATACAACACAGTTTATTGTACTCTGCTCTATGGCAGTGAAACCTGACCTTAGACATTAGAGCATACAGTAGAGTGCAGGCAGCCGAAATGAAATATCTAAAAGAGTAGTGGGGAAAACTAAAAGAGACAAAATCAAGAAACACAACAATAAGAGATCAAACCAAAGCAGACAGCATAAAAGCTAAGATAGCAATGAATCAACTGAGATGGTTTGGGCATGTTTACATAATGAATGACAATAGCTTAGCTAAATCAGTATCAGTACTAAAACTCAAGGTAAAGGACCAAAAGGCAGACCTCGGAGAAATTGGGAAGAAGATATAAAAGAGGCATTAACGCAAAGAAATTTAACTTTCACGGAATGGAAAGAAACTATCAGGACGGAAAGTAGCCTGGAAAAGATCATTTCGGGAATCTAAAATCCATACACCGGAAGGTACTACTACTAATAATACTACTACTACTGCTACTGCTACTACTACTACTGCTACTACTTTTACTACTACTACTACTACTACTACTACTACTACTACTACTACTACCACTACTACTACTACTACTACTACTACTACTACTACTACTACTACTACTACTATTACTATTAGTAGTACTACTACTACTATTAATACTGCTACTACTACTACTACTACTACTACTACTACTACTACTACTACTACTACTACTACTACTACTACTACTACTACTACTACTACTACTACTACTACTGCTACTACTAATAATAACAATAATACCAAGACTACAATTATCAATATTATTATTATTGTTACAACAATTACTACTACTACTACTACTACTACTACTACTACTACTACTACTACTACTACTACTACTACTACTACTACTACTACTACTATTACTACTACTATTACTACTACTACTACTACTACTACTACCACTACTACTACTACTACTGTTACTACTAAAACAATTACTCCTCCTCCTACTGTTACTACTACTACTACTACTACTACTACTACTACTACTACTACTACTACTACTACTACTACTACTACTACTACTACTACTACTACTATTACTACTACTACTACTACTACTACTACTACTACTACTACTACTACTACTACTACTACTACTGTTACTACTAAAACAATTACTCCTCCTACTTTTCCTACTATTACTACTACTACTACTACTACTACTACTACTACTACTACTACTACTACTACTACTACTACTTCTACACTACTAGATGGTGATAGTGATAATAGTGGCTGTGGATATGATAGGAGGTAATAGAGGTGGTGATGGTGGTAGTGATTGTGATAGTGTTAAAAGTGGTTGTGATGGTGATTTTGATGATAGTGGTAATAGTGGTGGTGATGGTGATTGTGATAGTGGTAATAGTGGTGGTGATGGTGATTTTGATAGTGGTAATAGTGGTGAGGTAGGTGATGTGGATTGTGATAGTGGTAATAGTGGTGGTGATGGTGATTTTGATGATAGTGTAAAAGTGGTTGTGATAATGATTGTGATAGTGGTAAAAGTGGTGGTGATTGTGATAGTGGTAAAAGTGGTGGTGATGGTGATAGTGGTAAAGTGGTGGTGATTGATGATGTGATAGTGGTAAAGTGGTGGTGATGGTGATAGTGGTAAAAGTGGTGGTGATGGTGATAGTGGTAATAGTGGTGGTGATTGTGATAGTGGTAATAGTGGTGGTGATGGTGATAGTGGTAAAAGTGGTGGTGATGGTGATAGTGGTAATAGTGGTTGTGATGGTGATAGTGGTAATAGTGGTTGTGATTGTGATAGTGGTAATAGTGGTTGTGATGGGATGGGATAGTGGTTGTGATTGTGATAGTGGTTGTGATTGTGGTGGTGATAGTGGTGGTGATGGTG
>JAXRKP010000656.1:0-10000 GCA_037039925.1 Doris montereyensis | reverse complement strand
GGGTGTCATGTTGTACTGGAAGTAGGTCTTTTTTTATTTTATTTTTATTGTTTAACAGTTTAGTTGCCATCGTAACGGCGGTCATATTGAATTTTTTTTCAAATCATTAAAACGAAAGATGTTAAATAATCCAATGTCAATCAAATTTGAGGCATGGCGAGTAGAACGACATGCCAAGGTTGTTTTCGGTCAGTCTTTTGATATCTGGTCTTTTGATATCTGGTCTTTTGATATCTGATCTTTTGATATATGATCTTTTGATATATGATCTTTTGATATCTGATCTTTTGGATATCTGGTCTTTTGATATCTGATCTTTTTGATATCTGTTCTTTTGATATCTGGTCTTTTGATATCTGATCTTTGACATCTGGTCTTTTGATATCTGGTCTTTGACATCTGGTCTTTTGATTATCTGATCTTTTGACATCTGCTCTTTTGATATCTGGTCTTTTGATATCCGGTCTAAGGATATCTGGTCTTTTGATATCTGGTCTTTTGATATCTGATCTTTTGATATCCGGTCTAAGGATATCTGGTCTTTGATATCTGATCTTTTGATATCCGGTCTAAGGTATCGGGTCTTTTGATATCTGATCTTTGATATCTGATCTTTTGATATCCGGTCTAAGGATATCTGGTTTTTGATATCTGGTCTTTTGATATCTGATCTTTTGATATCCGGTCTAATGATATCTGGTCTTTTGATATCTTGTGTTTCGATATCCGGTCTTTTGATATCTGGTCTAAGTATATCTGGTCTTTTGATATCTGGTCTTTTGATATCTGGTCTTTTGATATCTGTTCTTTTGACATCTGGTTTTTTGGATATCTTGTCTTTCCATATCTGGATCTTTCGATATCTGGTCTTTTGATATCTGATCTTTTGATATCCGATCTTTTGATATCAGGTCTTTTGATATCTGGTCTTTTGATATCTTGTGTTTTGATATCTGATCTTTTGATATCTGATCTTTTTGATATCAGATCTTTTGATATCTGATCTTTTGATGTCTGGTCATTTGATATCAGGTCTTCCGATATCAGGTCTTTTATATCTGGTCTTTCGATATCTGGTCTTTTTATATCTGGTCTTTTATATCTGTCTTTTGCTATCTGGTCTTTTGATATCAGGTCTTTTTGATATCTGGTCTTTTTGATATCAACTCTTTTGATATCTGGTCTGTTGGTATCTGGTCTTTTCATATCTGGTCTTTTGATATCTGGTCATTTGATATCTGATCTTTTGATATCTGGTCTTTTGATATCTGTTCTTTTGATATCTGGTCTTTTGATATCTGTTCTTTTGATATCTGGTCTTTTCATATCTGGTCTTTTGATATCTGTTCTTTTGATATCTTGTGTTTTGATATCTGTGTTTTGATATCTAATCTTGATATCTGGTCTTTTGCTGGTCTGGTCTTTTGATATCTGGTCTTTTGATATCTGGTCTTTTGATATCTTGTGTTTTGATATCTGATCTTTTGATATCTGGTCTTTTGATATCTGGTCTTTTGATATCTGGTCATTTCATATCTCGTATTTTGATCTCTGGTCTTTGATATCTTGTCTTTTGGAATCTGGTCTTTTGAATCTGGTCTTTTGATATCTGATCTATTCATATTTGGTCTTTTTATTGAGAAAAAAGTATTGGAAAAAAAAAATTATGGATGCGTCTTACGAGTAGGGGCTCAAGGTTTAGCAATATCTAGTCAAAATTTACTGTGTATCAAACAGTATAGAATCTCTTTTATATATATATAGATATTTATACTACATATGACATTGACTCCTTTTTCATGTCGCAATTTTCAAATATGTAGAAAGAAAAGTTAAGTAAATTTACAAAACATTGTTCTATTTAAAGGCTCATCACCACATTGATATATTATAGTTTTCAAGTTATATTTACTCTTGCAGACTGATTCTAGATGGTTATAGCATATAAAATGATAATGTCTAAAATTTGATATTTTTTATCCAAACGGGGTTGAGGAGTCAACAAGCTAGGGGTCCGGGAGAGTAAAAAAAAAACATAACAAACGTAGAGAGAGAAGAAAGAGAGAGAGGCTGACAGCGAAGTAGCAAACAGAACAAGCGAGGCGGAGGCTCAGCGCTCACTCTCTCAACAAGACGCAATTAGCGAGAGCAGAAGAGACGAGGAGGACGGAGAAAAAAAGAGAGAGACGACGCAGTGAGCTAGAACCAACCAAGTAAGAACAAAGAAGAAAAGTGAACATACAACACGCGCAAGAGGCACACAAAGTAGCAAGACCAACGAAACGAACGCATATTCAGTAGCCTACAGAAAAAGGCACAGAGCCAAGCAACGCGGGAAGGGGGAGAAGGCGCGTGAGCGCGCACGAGCAAAGGGATGGGGGCGGCCGAATGACGTACGCGAGCCGAGCAAGCACAGCAGAGACGAAAAGAGGCAGACAGAGAAGAAGAGAGATGAGAGGACGCACGACCGAGAAGACGAGTGAGACGGAGGAGAGCCAAGAGACAGCAAGAGAGAGTGCACTGCAAGAGCTGACGCCGAGCAAGAGAGGAGAGAGAGCGGCACGAGAAGCAGCTGGACGAGAACGAGACAGGCCGCATAAGAGGAAGAGAACAGAGAGATAGAGACAAGACGAGCCCCGAGAGACGGACCCCCGAAGGCGAGACCCGAGCAGAGAGAATAGAGAAGAGACGAGAGAGAGAAGCAAGGATGAGGCCGCCAAGCAGAGCCGACGAGCACGACGAAGAGAAGAGAACCACCGAAGAGAGAGACGCAGAGACGCAGACCGATCGCGAGAGCCGCCTAGCCTCTCATCCTCTCCCTCACTCCCACACTCTCCTCTCCTCTCCTCCTCTCGATCTCTCCTCTCCATCTCTCTCTCTCTCTCTCTCTCTCTGCCTCTCTCATCTCACACACAAACAGATACATCTCACAGGCTGGATTTGGGTCTATATTTCTGGCTTTGAGAATTCAATCCCTTCGTCCCACAGGTCACTCACATATCAACTATTGTTGGTTGATAGTCTAAAATCCCTGTGGGCGGCCACAGATATTTCGGCGAGAGCATGCGACGAGAATACAGAGCACGACGTGAACAAACCAGACAGCCCGACCATGAAGGCCGTCGGAGAGACAGGTCCCCGGAGGGCCCGAGACCACGGAGGGCTTGTAAGGCGAGAGGACGGCTAGAAGAGAGGGAAGGCGGCCGCGGGGCGCGCGGGGGCACGGAAATCGAGGCGCACAAAAATACATCCTTATAAACCTTTCATTAACTTTCCCCATCGAGTCTCCCCCCACTACAGACACAGTACACACACTTGACTCATGACTATCACCATACACTCACATACACACACAATCACACACAATCACACAAATACTCGATCTTGGATTACGGCCGTGGAGGCGAGACGCCCGATGGGCACCGTCAGGGGGTGTCGACCTAGCAGGCGGGTCGCCTGCCCGGAGGCACCGGCGCGGAGGCTCGGGTGGGGCCCCGGGGGAGGGTCTGACGGGGGTTCGTGCGCGGGGGCTCGGAGATGAGAGCGGGGGGGGACGGGGGGGGGGCGAGTGGACATGGGCGCCTCTCGGACCGGCGCCCCGCGACCCGCTGAGAGCTGGCGGCGGAGCTACGACATAGGCGGGGCTGGGGGTCGCGGGGGATCTGGCTTGCCGCAAGGGAGGCAACGGCAAGAGAGGGCGGTGAAAGACTGGAAGGACACGCAAGGGAGGCACGAGAGCTTAAAAAAAACAAACACCAACCACAAAAAACAATCCAACACAAAAAACAACCCCCCCCCGCAACAACAACCCCGAACCACCATCCAGGCCTGGCCGGACACCGCAAGTAGAAGAATGAGAGCGATGCCGCTGACTCGGAGAACAAGAGACGAGTGAGAGGCCGCACCACGCGACCGAGCCCCTCCCTGGAGGACTAAGGGGCCTGGAGCCGGGGGGGCAACAAAGCCCCAGACCTCTGAGCGGCCGAGAGCGAGAAGAGAAGAGACGGCAGTAGAGAGCCGAGGCCCGAGACCCGGCGGCGCGCCGATGAGAACGTAGGGCCCCGGGCCGAGACGAGGAGCGGGGGAGAGACGCAGATGCCGTCTGGGGACAGACGGAAGCCCGGGAGAGCCCGAGCGAAAGACGGAGACCCAGTAGCAGAGAGAGCCCTGACGACGAGGAAGGCGAGCAGGCAGGAAGCGGACCAGGGGGTAGAGAGAGACGAAGAATGGTGGAGGCCGAGGAGCTGACCCCGAGGGCAAGCGATGAGGCGAAAGACGGGAGGGAAGCACGGATTGGGGCGAGGCCTGGTGAGGATAGCGAGGATGACCGGCGATGGACTCACGAGCGGGCGGAAAGGGAGGGACGCTGGGGACGGCGCGCGGCTGGAGCGAGGAAGAGAGACCGGTAAAGGAATGAGGAGGAGAGACAAGAGGCGGCAAGCCAAGGAGAGCGGGCGAGATGGCTTAGGTACAAAAGGCCTGGAACGATGAGAGGAAGGGAGGGGACGGGTGGAGAGCGGAGATGCCTGCGGCGGCGCGATACGCGGAGGGAGGTGGAGGGAGGAGAGGAGTATTAGGGGAGGGTGAGGGGGGGGAGGAGGAATGAGGCGTGAGGGGAAAAAGAGCGCGGAGAGGAGGGCGGCGCGAGGAAGGATAGAGGGCGCGGCAGGAGGGGAGGCGGGGAGGAGGGATGCGGAGGACAGGAATGAGGAGAGAGGAGTAATGAGGAGGGAGCGGTGGAGGGAGGAGCAGGGAGGCAGGGAAGGGAGAGGCGGAGGCGGGAGGCCGGCGGAGGAGGAGGCGGGGGGGACGGAGAGGAGAGCAGGACGGCAGGAGAGGAAGGGCAGGAGTCGGGAGTCGGCTTCTTCTTCTTCTTCTTTCTTCTTCTTCTTCTTCTTCTTCTTCTTCTTCTTCTTCCTCTTCTTCTTTCTTCTTCTTCTTCTTCTTCTTCTTCTTCCTCTTCTTCTTCTTCCTCTTCTTCTTTCTTCTTCTTCTTCTTCTTCTTCTTCTTCTTCTTCTTCTTCTTCTTTCTTCTTCTTCTTCTTCTTCTTCTTCTTCTTCTTCTTCTTCTTCTTCTTTTTCTTCTTCTTCTTCTTCTTCTTCTTCTTCTTCTTCTTCTTCTTCTTCTTTCTTCTTCCTCTTTCTTCTTCTTCTCTTTCTTCTTCTTCTTCTTCTTCTTCTTCTTCTTTCTTCTTCTTCTTCTTCTTCTTCTTCTTCTTCTTCTTCTTCTTCTTCTCTTCTTCTTCTTCTTCTTCTTCTTCTTCTTCTTCTTCTCTTCTTCTTCTTCTTCTTCTTCTTCTTCTTCTTCTTCTTCTTTTTCTTCTTCTTCTTCTTCTTCTTCTTCTTCTTCTTCTTCTTCTTCTTCTTCTTCTTCTTCATCTTCTTCCATTATAAACTGCATTTCATTATTATGGTGATCACATTTTTGAAAACAGTCTTTTGTTTTTGTTTGTTTGCTTTCATTACCCTCATCCACAACTAATGTGATCTCAGTGGCTTTGCAGAATTTTTTGAAGTTTGACCGACAGCCCTGTAAACAGCCAAGGGATCTGTAATGTGACAGAGTACAGATCTGTACACGGGACATCCTTTTTATCGTCCGTCTCCGATGGGATTAGGAAGTCGATTCACCTACCTGGATCAGTGGTGGTAGATTTTTGGCTCGAAAAACACGAGAAAATTTTTTCAACAGTTGGCAAGGCTCAAATTTCAACCCACTACCTTTTGCTGAGAGGTCGACATCTTGCCTCTGACTACCGAATCCCTTGAAAAACAGCCAGAACAGTCGTAACTGGTGTGTAGGAGACTAACTGTGAATTGAAGTTCTTAAGACTTAGCCATTGAACAACGCGTCTGAAAATTATTAGATTTTCTTCATCTATGTCAATGTAAAAAACAAATCATTTTTATTTGACACAGAAAATATAGATAAATCTTTTGACTTGACACAGAAAACGTATAGACAAATCCTTTAGACTTGACACACAGAAAACTTGTAGACAAATAGTTGAGAATTGACATAGAAAATGTGTAGATAAATCATTTTGACTTGACACAAACAATATGTAGACATATCATTTTGACTTGACACAGAAAACGTGTAGACAAACTATTTTGACTTGACACAGAAAACGTGTAGACAAATCATTTAGACTTGGACACAGAAAACGTGTAGACAAATCATTTAGACTTGACACAGAAACGTGTAGACAAATCATTTAGACTTGACACAGAAAAACGTGTAGAGAAATCATTTAGACTTGACACAGAAAACATGTAGACAAATCATTTAGACTTGACACAGAAAACGTAGACAAATCATTTAAATCCTTGACACAGAAAACATGTAGATAAATCATTTTGACTTGACACAGAAAACATGTAGACAAATCATTTAGACTCTGACAATAAAAACATAAGACAAACCATTTAGACTTGACACAGAAAACATGTAGACAACCATTTAGACTTGACGCAGAAAACATGTAGACAAATCATTTAGACTTAGAAAAACATGCAGACAAATCATTTAGACTTGACACAGAAAAACATGTAGACAAATCATTTAGACTTCTGACGCAGAAAACATGTAGACAAATCATTTAGACTTAGAAAACATGTAGACAAATCATTTAGACTTGACACAGAAAACATGTAGACAAATCATTTAGATTTGACACAGAAAACATGTAGACAAATCATTTAGATTTGACACAGAAAACATGTAGACAAATTATTTAGACTTGACACAGAAAACATGTAGACAAATCATTTAGACATGACACAGAAACATGTAGACAAATCATTTAGACATGACACAGAAAACATGTAGACAAATCATTTAGACATGACACAGAAAACATGTAGACAAATCATTTAGAATTTTGACGCAGAAAACATGTAGACAAATCATTTAGACTTGACACAGAAAACTTGTAACGAGGTGTAACGGCATCCTAATTATTGACATAAAGCAAATTAAATAAATTTTCAAGAAAGTTTGCATTACCCTGTTCACAACTATCTAAGCTAGTGTTGGCCAAGTTTCAACTTTATGGCTTATCGGGTTGGGGCCTTAAGATATCCGGCGTGGGTTAGCTTTCTTTTGTGTTTTGCGACAGTTTGTATCTCGTTGGCTTAAACAAAGTCATCGGCACATGATATTCGATACCACCTAAACTTGGGCATCGATACCAAAAATGCTAGTGAGTTCGGTGTTTACCGGCTTCTTACATGTTGTAAGATAATGATGAGTTCGGTGTTTTGTTGGCTTACATGTTGGTAAAGGACACGATGAGTTCGGTGTTTTGTTGGCTTACATGCCATGTAAGAGGATAAAGTTCGGTGTTTTGTCGGCTTACATGTTATGTAAGATGTGATGAGTTCGGTGTTTTACCGCTTACATGTTGTGTAAGACACGATGAGTTCGGTGTTTTATTGGCTTACATGTTGCGCAAAGATGTGATGAGTTTCCGGTGTTTTACCGGCTTACATGTTGTGTAAGACACGATGAGTTCGGTGTTTTATTGGCTTTACATGTTATGTAAGACACGATGAGTTCGGTGTTTTTTACTGGCTTACATGTTGTGTAAGACACGATGAAAGTTCGGTGTTTTATTGGCTTACATGTTAAGTAAGACGATGAGTTTCGAAATGGTCGGCTTACATGTTATGTAAGACGATAGAGTTCGGTGTTTTATTGGCTTACATGTTGTGTAAGATGATGAGTAATGAGAGCTCCGGGATTTCGATATCAATAGACCCAACCTCCATCAACAACGACATTAGCTTAATGCCACCGAATTGTATCTCATTACCGACCGATAGATATACGTGTTCAATTAGCTCTCAAACTAGAGTAGATAACATGATATATTTTATCCTATGTCTAGATTTGTTTTGAAATATCATTTTTCATGAGCGATAAATAGCCAGCTGTCATCGTAGTGTCAGGTTAAAGGTTTCATGTTCAAGAGGTGATTATCATCACCAGCTGCTCAGCTTCGCGCTATAGATACCGGAATAAGTTTTGGTCCTATGGGTTGTAATGGCATTGAAGGAAGTTTTACCTTTTTCTTTTTTTTTACATCATAGTGTAATGGTTGAGGGGACCTGGTAGTCCAGAGACAAGGTGTCGTGCTGTCAACCAAAAGATCGTGTTTGGGTCGTCCAACCGTTGACAAATTTACCTTTTGTTGTTTTTTTTTTAGTAAATTTACCCCTGTTCCCGGTAATTCAGGTAGGGGATGCGATACTTAGTCCCATCGGAGACGGACGATAAAAAGGAGAATTACAACGCTATGTCCACTTAAAGATACGAATGGGGAAGCCAGAAATGGGATCGTGGAGTCTGCTGTTCGAATCCTATCCAGGTTTGCTCCGACGAAAGTTTCCTGAACGACGTTTACCACAAATATTGTCACTGACCCAGGCGTAGGTAAATGGGTACTTTCACTAACTGGAGCATAAAACACGCGACAAACCAGAGTCCTATCCCGAAGACGATGCTCTGTCACCTGGCATTCCTCGTCACGCTATCGACCCCAGTTTTATAGGCCGTAAGAAAACTTGAAAAGAAGGATTCCAAAATAAAATTTGATTAATATATCATACGTTATTTAATCTTTTTTTTAATGTCGATGTCTACAATCTGCGAGGGTAAAAAAAACTGTATTCCTATACTTGTAATAAGACCTTATTCCTATACTTGTAATAAGACCTAATTCTATACTTGTAATAAGACCTTATTCCTATACCCTGTAATAATAAGACCTTATTCCTATACTTGTAATAAAACCTTATTTCTATACTTTGTAATAAAACCTTATTCATACTCTGTAATAAAACTCTATATTTCTATACTTGTAATAAAACCTATTTTCTATACTTGTAATAAAACTATTTATATTTGTAATAAGACCTAATTCCTATACTTGTAATAAGACCTTATTCCTATACTTGTAATACAAAACTCATTCCTATACTTGTAATAAACCTTATTTCTATACTTGTAATAAAACTATTTCTCTATACTTGTAATAAAACCTATTTCTATACTTGTAATAAAGATTATGATAACCCCCCCCCCAAAAAAAAAAAGGTAAAATGTTTTTTTTTAATATTAAAATAAATAAATAAAATAAATCCTCCTAGCTTTTCTCTTATCTCACGTTTTTAGTGCAGAATTTTATATGAAGACATAAAGTGTAGTTGCCAGCATCGAAAATAATGACGCGAGAGATCATGGGGTGGTTTGGCGTTCAAGAGTAGTGTGGTATGCGGATTTCGCTAGTGGTTTTTGTTCATATACTTTTTTGGTTTTTGTGGTGTAGGGTACTGGTATGGGCTCTGTTTGTGCCCACCCCCCTCGGTTCTATTTTACAGGTCAGTGCGACTGCGTGCGGCGTCACTTTAACCGTGGTTGATGTATTGGTTTAAGGTTTGGTCTTGCCCAGAGTGGCGGTATGTCGGGCGAGATGAGGGAGGGGGAGGGGGTGGCGGGGGTGGGGTGTCCTGTTGTTTGGGCCATGGAAGGTGGTGGTATGGAGCCAAGAATGTTGTGGTTGTGGACGTGGGGTAGTTCCCATTCCCAATGAAGTGGATGGGGCGTGGTTGTTGTGGGGGGGTTTGTGAGAGAGCGGAGAGTTGGACGAGGAGGCGGCGACGAGGGAGAGGGGCGGTACGGAGAGAGAGGCAGTGGAAGCAGAAGACAGGCCAGGGTGCGAGCACGAGAGGGCGCGACGCTCGCGCGAATCACGACGCTCCACTACTGTACTCTCTCTCCTTTATCGTTTCTCTTCTCTCTCTCTCTCTCTCTCTCTCCTCTTTCCTTTTTTCTCTCTCTCTGCTCTCTCTCTCTCTCTCCCTCTCTCTCTCTCTCTCTCTCTCTCTCTTCCTCTCTCTCTCTCTCTCTTCTCTCTCTCTCTCTATACTCATGCACATAACGCCCGCCCCCCCCCCCCCCCCCCCCCCCCCCCCCCCCCCACCGCACCCTACCCTG
>JAXRKP010000655.1:245000-248468 GCA_037039925.1 Doris montereyensis | reverse complement strand
GGAAGAAATATCATTATTGTCTTTATCAATCCCAAATTGTTTTATGGAAGAAATATCATTATTGTCTTTATCAGTGCCAAATTGTTTTATGGAAGTATTATCATTTTTGTGTGTGTGTCAGTTTCGTTGTTTTATGGAAGAAATATCATTATTGTCTTTATCAGTGCCAAATTGTTTTATGGAAAGAAATATCATTATTGTCTTTATCAGTGCCAAATTGTTTTATGGAAGAAATATCATTATTGTCTTTATCAATCCCAAATTGTTTTATGGAAGAAATATCATTATTGTCTTTATCAATCCCAAATTGTTTTATGGAAGAAATATCATTATTGTCTTTATCAGTGCCAAATTGTTTTGGAAGAAATATCATTATTGTCTTTATCAATCCCAAATTGAAAGTATCATTATTGTCTTTATCAGTGCCAAATTGTTTTATGGAAGTATTATCATTTTGTGTGTGTGTGTCAGTTTCGAATTGTTTCATGGAAGAATTATCATTATTGTGAGTGTAAGTCCCGTATTGTTTATGGAAGAATCATCACTCTTGTGTGTGTGTGTGTGTGTGTGTGTGTGTGTGTGTGTGTGTCAGTCTCGTATTGTTTTATGGGAGAATCATTATTATTGTATGTGTGTGTCATTCCATGTAGTGTTTCGTGGAAAAATTATCATAATTGTGTGTTAGAGTCCAAAATTGTTTTTATGGAAAAATTATCATAATTGTGTGTGTGACAGTCTCGTATTGTTTTATGAATGAATCATCATTATTGTGTCTGTGTCATTCTCGAATTGTTTCATTGAAGAATTATCATTATTATGTGTGTCAGTCCCAATTGTTTAATGGAAGAATTATCATTGTGTGTGTGTCAGCCCCAAATTGTTTAATGGAAGAATTATCATTATTGTGTGTGTCAGTCCCAAATTGTTTAATGGAAGAATTATCATTATGTGTGTCAGTCCCAAATTGTTTAATGGAAGAATTATCATTATTGTGTGTGTGTCAGGCTCAAATTGTTTAATGGAAAAATTATCATTATTGTGTGTGTGTCAGCTCCAAATTGTTTATATGGAAAAATTATCATTATTATGTGTGTCTGTGTGTAGTCTCAAATTATTTAATGGAAGAATCATCATTATTGTGTGTGTGTGTTTGTGTGTATCAGTCTCAATTTTTTTAATGGAAGAATTATCATTATTGTGTGTGTCAGTCTCAAATTGTTTAATGGAAGAATTATCATTATTGTGTGTCTGTCAGTCTCGAATTGTTTATATGGAAGGAATTATCATTATTGTGTGTGTGTCTGTCAGTCTCGTATTATTTTTATGGAAGAATCATCATTATTGTTGTGTGTGTTTTGTGTGTATCAGTCTCAATTTTTTTATGGAAGAATTATCATTATTGTCTGTGTCTGTCAGTCTCGAATTGTTTGATGGAAGAATTATCATTATTGTGTGTGTCTGTCAGTCTCAATGTTATCATTATGTGTCAGTCTCAATTTTTGATGGAAGAATTATCATTATTGTGTGTGTGTTTGTGTGTATCAGTCTCAATTTTTTAAATGGAAGAATTATCAGTGTTGTGTGTGTGTTTGTGTGTATCAGTCTCAATTTTTTTTAAATGGAAGAATTATCATTATTGTGTGTGTGTGTTTGTGTGTATCAGTCTCAATTTTTTCAATGGAAGAATTATCATTATTGTGTGTGTCTGTTTGTGTATCAGTCTCAATTTTTTTGATGGATGAATCTGTGAGTTCCCCAGGGATCCTCTTGGCAGCCGAAAGTTTCAGTCACAGATATTGGCGTCAATCCTGTCTCTCACCCCAGATGGTGGTTTGGCAGAATGACGCCGTTTTTCTTAGCTGCCCTGCAAGTCCGTACAAACAATTGCCCAGCGTGGGTTCCTCCGGGAGCCACCTCGATCTCATCTTTCTCAGCGATGGACATTTAACAAGCACATGTTCAGGGTTTTCGGACGGGTCACCGCACCAACGACAGGTTGGGTCACGGGTTGGGTCTATCCTATTCAGATGAGCGCCGAGTGGTGCGTGGCCAGTACGCATCCCGAAAATGGTTGCCTGATCCCTCCTTTTCAGGGTCCTCCACGCGTCATCTTTCATAGGACCTGGCATGTGTTCGAATACGTCTCTGCCAGTTGTGTCATTCACCCAATCCGCAATCCATCTGTCTGTCATTGCCTCTCGGCAGAGCCTTTAGCTGCGTCGTATGTGAACCCGTCTTCCAGACCAAGTCCTGTTAGGCCGGTTGATTTTTCATCTAGATTGGCGCCGGTTTTTGCCAATCTGCCGGCCGTGTCGTTGCCAGGGATTCCGCAATGTCCTGGTATCCATTGGAGCGTTACTTCCACACCGAAATGTGTCTCAAGTTGCCCCAATATTCGTACCACTCGGCCGAGAAGCGGGTCCTCCATAGCCACGTGCCAGTTCCCGAGGGCTTCGAGAACCGACTTCGCGTCAGTGAAGACGACTAGCTCCTTCGGACGTCGGGCACCGTCGGATGTCTCCGGACGTTGGCTCCCGAGCCAGTCAGCTACCCTGCTTAAAGCCACGTATAGGGCAATTCCTTCGGCTTCGTAGCAGGAGCGATACCTTCCACAGTTTCCCTCCTCTCGCGCTTGCTCACCGTTCGGGTACTCAATGAGCACGCCGTATCCCGTGCGGACGGATGCCAGACGAATACCGTCTGTGTATGCTTTGATTGCATCGCTCGGGTACGGCTCGATCGTTTCCAACGCCAACGTCCTAAGCTTCAAGGGATCTAATCCCTTGTGTGCCGTTTGTAAAAGCGTCACGTGGATCCTAGGCGGTGAAGGCGCGACCCACGGGAGTACTTTGGGTACTGTAACTATCTCAACCATGGGCAAATTTCTTATACCCATTTCTTCACTCAGCTTTTCTGCTTCTCTCATGAAGCACTTTCGTTTCATACAGTATGAGTCCCGCCACTCTTCGGCCATGTCTCTGCGTCGATCCCCCCGTGGATATCGACGTAGTCTTTCTAGAGTGTTAAGTATCGAGTAGTCACGCCTTACCGATAGCGGTTCCATGTCGTTCATTACTTGGCAAGCGCTTTCGGTGAGGATCTCATTCCACCGCATATAAAACACAAGGCCCGAGTTGTGGACTTTTCGAGAGGTCGGAGGTTCGTATGGGCAACAGCAAAGCTAGGATAGACATGACATATTCCGCTGACGACTCTGATGTGTCCCGCATAGAGTGTTTTCAGGACATCGAACCCAGCGCCCCAGCGGGTATTGGCCAACTTCTTCAACACGTTCAGCCTCAAGGACATGTTATCGGCCAGTTCCTCCACATGTGTTTTCAGCGAGAGTCTTGGGTCGGGCTTAACCCCCAGGTAGGTGGGTACATCGTCCCTTTCTATTCCCTGACGGCGGTATCTCAAATAGAGCTCCTTTTTTAATCCCAGACCGCGGTATCTCAAATTGAGCTC
>JAXRKP010000655.1:190000-240000 GCA_037039925.1 Doris montereyensis | reverse complement strand
TTATTCCATCATCGGTGTCATTATTCCATCATCGGTGTACTTCTCCCTTTAATTTTCATCGGTTGTCTTTGTACAGTATTCCATCATCGGTCTTTTCATCGCGTAGCTATTCCTGTCCTTGAGATTCCATCATCGGTGTAGCTATTCCATCATCAGTGTCGTTATTCCATCATCGGTGTAGCTATTCCATCTCTGATCAATTCCATCATCCGTGAATTCCATTTCTTTCCAATAAAATTCCATCATCGGTGTAGCTTTTTCTCGGTGTATTTCCATTCTATTCCATCATCGTTGTAGCTATTCCATCATCGGTGTAGCTATTTATCGAAAATTCTCATCTTTTTCCATCATCGAAGTCTCGTCCTTGTTCTTTTATTTTTTCATTTTTTTTCCATCATCGGTCTTTTTCATCGGTGTAGCTTTCCATCTTCGCTATTCATCTTTAGCTATTCCATCTTTCTTCTTCTCATTCCCTTCCTTTTCTATTCCATTCTCTTTCCATTCCTTTCGTTATTCCATCATCTTCCTTTTCTTTCTTTCCATCATTTCTTCTTCTCATTTCACATCATTGGTGTAGCTATTCTTCTTAGCTTTCTTTCGGTGTCTTTCTTCTTCTCATTTCCTTATTCCATCATCGGTTTCTTTCTTTCTTCTTTCTCTTCTTATTCCATCCCGATCTTCCTTTTCTTTCTTTCTTCTTTCCATTCTTATTGCTCATTTCCTTCTTTGGTGTCGTTATCTTTCTTCTTTCTTATTCATCATCAGTTCCTATTCCATCATCGGTTCTTATTCCATCATCTTCGCTATTCCATCATCTTCTATTCATCATTCCGCTATTCCTTCGGTTTCGTTATCCTTCTTCTATTCAATTCGGTGTAGCTATTCCATCATCGGTTTCGTTATTCCATCATCGGTTTTCTTATTCCATCATCGGTGTCGTTAATCCATCATCGGTGATCCATCATCGGTGATATTTCGGTGTCGTTACACTATCGGTGTTCCATCTTTCCATCTTTGTCGTTATTCCATCATCGGTGTAGCTATTCCGTTGGTGTCGTTATTCCTCATCGGTGTCGTTATCCCCATACCACTAGATGGAATTATCATCGGAGATGATCATCGGTGTAAATGATCATCCGGTGTAGCTATACTTCAACTATTCCATCATCGGTGTAGCTATTCCATCATCGGAATTCCATCATCGGTGTAGCTATTCCATCATCAGCTATTCCATCATTGGTTCAAATCCATCATCTGTGTAGCTATTCCATCATCGACCATCGCTGTACAACTTGTAGCTATTCCATCATCGACTATTTCCCACTATTCCATCCACTATTCCATCATCGGTGTAGCTATTCCATCATCGGTGGCTATTCGTTCGCTGGCTATTCCAGGATATTCCATCAATATTCCATCATCGGTGTCGCTATTCCATCATCGGTGTAGCTATTCCATCATCGGTGTCGTTATTCCATCATCGGTGTATTCATCATCAATTGCTATTCCATCATCGGTGTCGCTATTCCATCATCGGTGTCGCTATTCCATCATCGGTGTCGCTATTCCATCATCGGTGTCAATCATCAGTTATTTCCATCATCGGTGTCGCTATTCCGTCATCGGTGTAGCTATTCCATCATCAGTGTCGCTATTCCATCCTCGGTGTCGTTATTCCATCATCGGTGTCGTTATTTCATCATCGGTGTCGCTATTCCATCATCGGTGTCGCTATTCCATCATCGGTGTCGTTATTCCATCATCGGTGTCGTTATTACATCATCGGTGTCGTTATTCCATCATTGGTGTAGCTATTCCATCATCGGTGCCGTTATTCCATCATCGGTGTCGCTATTCCATCATCATTGTCGCTATTCCATCATCGGTGTCGTTATTCCATCATCGGTGTCGTTATTCCATCATCGGTGTCGTTATTCCATAATTGGTGTCGCTATTCACATCATTGGTGTCGTTATTCCATCATCGGTGTCCATTATTCCATCATCGGTGTCGTTATTCCATCATCGGTGTCGTTTCCATTCCATTCCATCATCGGTGTCTATTCCATCATCGGTGTCGCTATTCCATCATCGGTGTCGTTATTCCATCATTTGGTGTCGTTATTCCATCATTGGTGTAGCTATTCAATCATCACTTTTATTCCATCATCGGTGTCGTTATTCCATCATCGGTGTCGTTATTCCATCATCGGTGTCGTTATTCCATCATCGGTGTCGTTATTCCATCATCGGTGCCATTATTTCATCATCGGTGTCGTTATTCCATCATCGGCGTCGTTATTCCATCATTTGTAGCTATTCCATCATCGGTGTCGCTATTCCATCATCGGTGTCGTTATTCCATCATCGGTGTCGTTATTCCATCATTGGTTTCGTTATTCCATCATCGGTGTAGCTATTCCATCATCGGTGTCGTTATTCCATCATCGGTGTCGTTATTCGGTGTCATCCATCATCGGTGTCGTTATTCCATCATCGGTGTCGTTATTCCATCATCATCGGTGTCGCTATTCCATCATTGTCGTGTCGTTATTCCATCATCGGTGTCGTTAATCCATCATCGGTGTCTTATTCCATCATCGGTGTCGTTATATTCCATCATCGGTGTCGTTATTCCATCATCGGTGTCGTTATTCCATCATCGGTGTCGTTATTCCATCATCGGTGTAGCTATTCCATCGGGTGTCGTTATTCCATCATCGGTGTCGTTATTCCATCATCGGTGTAGCTATTCCATCATCGGTGTCGTTATTCCATCATCGGTGTAGCTATTCCATCATCGGTGTAACTATTCCATCATCGGTGTAGCTATTCAATCATCGGTGTAGCTATTCCATCATCGGTGTAGTTATTCCATCATCGGTGTCGTTATTCCATCATCGGTGTAGCTATTCCATCATCGGTGTGTAGCTATTCCATCATCGGTGTAGCTATTCCATCATCGGTGTAACTATTCCATCATCAGTGTAGCTATTCCATCATCGGTGTCGCTATTCCATCATCGGTGTAGCTATTCCATCATCGGTGTCGCTATTCCATCATCGGTGTAGCTATTCCATCATCAGTGTAGCTATTCCATCATCGGTGTAGCTATTCCATCATCGGTGTAGCTATTCCATCATCGGTGTAGCTATTCCATCATCGGTGTAGCTATTCCATCATCATTGTAGCTATTCCATCATCGGTGTAGCTATTCCATCATCGGTGTCTATTCCATCATCGGTGTCGCTATTCTATCATCGGTGTAGCTATTCCATCATCGGTGTCGCTATTCCATCATCGGTGTAGCTATTCCATCATCGGTGTAGCTATTCCATCATCGGTGTAGCTATTCCATCATCGGTGTACCTATTCCATCATCAGTGTCGCTATTCCATCATCGGTGTCGCTATTCCATCATCGGTGTAGCTATTCAATCATCGGTGTAGCTATTCCATCATCGGTGTCGCTATTCCCTCATTGGTGTAGCTATTCAATCATCGGTGTAGCTATTCCATCATCGGTGTCGTTATTCCATCATCGGTGTCGTTATTTCATCATCGGTGTAGCTATTCCATCATCCGTGTAGCTATTCCATCATCGGTGTCGTTATTCCATCATCGGTGTCGTTATTACATCATCGGTGTCGGTATTCCATAATTGGTGTCGCTATTACATCATCGGTGCCGTTATTCCATCATCGGTGTCGCTATTCCATCATCATTGTCGCTATTCCATCATCGGTGTCGTTATTCCATCATCGGTGTCGTTATTACATCATCGGTGTCGGTATTCCATAATTGGTGTCGCTATTTACATCATCGGTGTCGTTATTCCATTACCGGTGTCATTATTACATCATCGGTGACATTATTCCATTATCGGTGTCATTATTACATCATCTGTGACATTATTACATCATCGGTGTCGTTATTACATCATCGGTATCATTATTACATTATTGGTGTCAATATTACATCATCGGTGTCATTATTACATCATTGGTGTCATTATTGTCATCACCGGTGTTATTACAACACCGGTGTTTCATTATTACATCATCAGTGTCGTTATTCCATCATCGGTGTCATTGTTACATCATCGGTGTCATTATTACATCATCCATCGGTTTCATTATTACACCATCGGTGTCATTATTACATCATCGGTGTCATTATTACATCATTGGTGTCATTTATTACATAATTGGTGTCACTATTCCATCACCGGTGTCGTTATGCCATCACCGGTCGTTATTCATTACCGGTGTCGTTATTCCATTACCGGTGTCGTTATTCCATTACCGGTGTCGTTATTCCATTACCGGTGTCGTTGTTATCACCGGTGTTGTTATTCCATTATCGGTGTCGTTTGTTCCATTACGGTGTCATTATTCCATTACCGGTGTCGGTATTCCATTACCGGTGTCGTTATTCCATCACCGGTGTCGTTGATCCATTACCGGTGTCGTTATTCCATTACTGGTGTCGTTATTCCATTACCTATGTCGTTATTCCATTACGATTGTCGTTATTCCATTACCGGTGTCGTTTATTCCATTACCTGTGTCGTTATTCCATTACCGGTGTCGTTATTCCATCACTTGTGTCGTTATTCCATTACCTGTGTCATTATTCCATTACCGGTGTCGTTATTCCATTACCTGTGTTGTTATTCATCACCGGTGTCGTTATTCCATCACCGGTGTTGTTATTCCATTAACTGTGTCACTATTCCATTACCTATGTCGTTATTCCATTACCTGTGTCGTTATTCCATTACCTGTGTTGTTATTCCATTACCTGTGTCGTTATTCCATTACCTGTGTCGTTATTCCGCAACCGGTGTTGTTATTCCATTACCTGTGTCGTTATTCATTACCGGTGTCGTTATTCCATCACCGGTGTCGTTATTCCATCACCGGTGTCGTTATTCCATTACCTGTGTCGTTATTCCATCATTGGTGTCATTATTCCATCACCTATGTCGTTATTCCATTACCGGTGTCGTTATTCTATCACCCCGTCTTGCTATTCACATCATCGGTGTCGTTATTCATAATTGGTGTCGCTATTCCATTATCGGTGTCACTATTCCATCACCGGTGTCGTTATTCCATCACCGGTGTCGTTATTCCATTACCTGTGTCGTTATTCCATCATCGATGTCCTTATTCCATTACAGGTGTCATGATTCCATTTCTGGTGTCGTTATTCCTTCACAGATGTCATTATTCCATTTCTGTGCAATTATTCCATCACCGATGTCGTTATTCCATCACCGGTGTCGTTATGCCATAACCAGTGTCGCTTTGAGTTATAGAGTTCTGTTTGTAGACCGTACCCTCAAAAAAGGTAATGCCGGCCTCAATTAACATTGTCTTGAGTTAAGACAAACTCATGTTGTTTGCCGGCCTCTATTAACATTGTCTTAACTTGAGACAAACTCGTTTTGTTTGCCGGCCTCAATTAACATTGTTTTAATTGAGACAAACTCATTTTTTGTTTGCCGGCCTCAATTAACATTGTCTTAACTTGAGACAAACTCAGTTTGTTTGCCGGCTTCAATTAACATTGTCTTAATTTGAGACAAACTCGTTTTGTTTGCCGGCCTTAATTAACATTGTCTTAACGTGAGACAAACTCATTTTGTTTGCCGGCCTCAATTAACGTTGTCTTAACTTGAGACAAACTCATTTTGTTTGGCGGCCTCAATTAACATTGTCTTAACTTGAGACAAACTCATTTTGTTTGCCGGCCTCAATTAACGTTGTCTTAACTTGAGACAAACTCATTTTTGTTTGTCGACCTCAATTCATATTGTGTAGCTTGAGACAAACTCATTTTTGAAAGAAAAAAGGCTCCAGGTTCTCAGCTAGAAAGAGAATCTTAAGTCATTCCGAAATGCACATTAATGAAGTTTTGTGATAAACATAATATACCACATTTAATTACATTATTATTTTGTGAGATAGAATAATTGAAAACTACTGGATAATGATTATATTTTGTGAGAAAGAATAATTGAAAACTACTGATAATGAATATATTTTGTGAGAAAGAATAATTGAAAACTACTGATAATGATTATATTTTGTGAGATAGAATAATTGAAAACTACTGATAATGATTATATTTTGAAAACTACTGATGAGACAGAATAATTTAGAACTATTGATAATGATTATAACTACAAAATCTTCAAATTATGTAGTGAAGATATAATATAACTGTGACGACAGTAAGTGGTGTGTGACTGTTAGGCTGCCGGACTGGGGATCTTGAGGTCCCGAGTTCGAATCCTTCCAAAGCTATGTCCGACTTGTCGCCCCCTTACTCTACCCAGGTGCAAGTAAATACAAGCACTACCTTGGGAATAAAAATGTGCGTCAGCCTAGTGTCCTGGTAAGGAGGTGACTATTATCATCTGTTCGATTTTACGCTATTGAAATCGGGATAAGCTGCAGTTCTATGGACCGTATCGGTCTTAACGGGAACTTTACTTGCTTACAGTAAGTGGCAAGGCACCCGGATGGCGAGTTTGTGTAAATATCTACCTTTAAAACAGCGATCACGGAGGACATAATAGGAATAGCAGGTCGTTTTATTGCACACTATGTCGTTGCAACAGGTAGACATACTTGGTACATGTGTCATCTAGAAATGTTGCAACAGGTAGACATACTTGGTACATGTGTCATCTAGAAATGTTGCAACAGGTAGACATACTTGTACATGTGTCATCTAGAAATGTTGCAACAGGTAGACATACTTGGTACATGTGTCATCTAGAAATGTTGCAACAGGTAGACATACTTGGTACATGTGTCATCTAGAAATGTTGCAACAGGTAGACATACTTGGTACATGTGTCATCTAGAAATGTTGCAACAGGTAGACATACTTGGTACATGTGTCATCTAGAAATGTTGCAACAGGTAGACATACTTGGTACATGTGTCATCTAGAAATGTTGCAACAGGTATATATAGTTAGTACATGTGTCATCTAGAAATGTTGCAACAGGTATATATAGTTGGTACATGTGTCATCTAGAAATGTTGCAACAGGTAGACATACTTGTACATGTGTCATCTAGAAAATGTTGCAACAGGTATATATAGTTAGTACATGTGTCATCTAGAAATGTTGCAACAGGTATATATAGTTGGTACATGTGTCATCTAGAAAATGTTGCAACAGGTATATATAGTTGGTACATGTGTCATCTAGAAATGTTGCAACAGGTATATATAGTTGGTACATGTGTCATCCTAGAAATGTTGCAACAGGTAGTATATAGTTGGTACGTCTCTACTCAGAAACTGCTCGCTATTCGAATGTTAGACAATCAATAATCGTTTAGAGATCAATAGTTAAATAAAACTGCTCGCTATTCGAATGTTAAACATTCAATAATCGTTTAGAGATCAATAGAAATAAAACTGCTCGCTATTCGAATGTTAGACAATCAATAATCGTTTGGAGATCAATAGTTAAATAAAACTGCTCGCTATTCGAATGTTAAACATTCAATAATCGTTTGGAATCAATAGAAATAAAACTGCTCGCTATTCGAATGTTAAACATTCAATAATCGTTTAGAGATCAATAGTTAAATAAAACTGCTCGCTATTCATGTCCTCCACAAGAAGTGGTAGGGCTGTAATATGTCAATACTACAATAATTATAATTTTAACAATGACACTTACTACAGTTGTCAATACTACAATAATTATAATTTTGACAATGACACTTACTACAGTTGTCAATACTACAATAATTATAATTTTAACAATGACACTCATTACAGTTGTCAATACTACAATAATTATAATTTTGACAATGACACTCACTACAGTTGTCAATACTACAATAATTATAATTTTAACAATGACACTCACTACAGTTGTCAATACTACAATAATTATAATTTTGACAATGACACTTACTACAGTTGCAACTTAGCAAAATTGCGACGACACTATGTCAATACTACAATAATTATAATTTTGACTATGACACTTACTACAGTTGTCAATACTACAATAATTATAATTTTGACAATGACACTACTACAGTTGTCAATACTACAATAATTATAATTTTAACAATGACACTCACTTACAGTTGTCAATACTACAATAATTATAATTTTGACAATGACACTTACTACAGTTGTCAATACTACAATAATTATAATTTTGACTATGACACTTACTACAGTTGTCAATACTACAATAATTATAATTTTAACAATGACACTTACTACAGTTGTCAATACTACAATAATTATAATTTGACTATGACACTTACTACAGTTGTCAATACTACAATAATTATAATTTTGACAATGACACTACTACAGTTGTCAATACTACAATAATTATAATTTTGACTATGACACTTACTACAGTTGTCAATACTACAATAATTATAATTTTGACGATGCATTACAGTTGTCAATACTACAATAATTATAATTTTGATTATGACACTTACTACAGTTATCAATACTACAATAATTATAATTTTGACAATGACACTTAAGGGGGTGGGGGGGAAGCAGCTGAATCTCGAAGATTGGGTCAAAAGTATCGAATTTGAGATTTTATCATTTTCATATGCTATGACTCTTCTAGAACCCATCTGTAATAGTGCAAAACATGAAAACTATTTATAAATGAGGTTTTTAGCCCTCTAAACATGCTGCCCTAGAACAAAAATTCACACATTTTATAAAAAATATGATAAATTTGCTCAATTTTGGTCCTAATTTTGAAAATGAAACGGGAGTGAATGGCTGTCGTGTATAGTATCGATGTAAAGGGAGTTCCTCTCCTTTGATATATAGTAGATTTGGTATCGATGCTACAACACCATGAGCCCCTGTTCATGAAACCTTCCATATACCTAAGACAAAGAATTTCAGATGACATCAGCTGTTATACAGTTTGACCCGACCTCTGAACTCTCTCGGTCAAGGGAATGTCGCTGCGCATGCGTACTGCATGGGTATTGCTGGTCAAATGGTGTCGGTGCATGCGCAAGCGTTCCGGATATGTCTGTTTGTAAACAAAATCCTTGCTTTCGTTTTGATTGCTGTGCCTAGTGCAAACATGTTTTACGATTGATTGGGATTTATTCTTCAGGTTTGTTTTATATTCTTCTTATTTTTTACGAATTAGCTTACAATTCCTCGACTTTCATGAAAAGTTCGAAGCAATAATCCTGGCTAAAGCCAGGAAACAGCGTTGGACCGAGGATTCAGGAGATATTCCATCTCAGGAAGCAACTGAATCTAACTTGGGATTGGAACCATCCACCAGCTCTGGAACACGTGATGGCTCCCCACCATGCTCCAGGTTTGGGCTTTGGGAATCTAGATCTAGCTCTAGTTCTTCATCCTCGGATCGTTTGGATATCCCCATCAGTGAACTGCCATTCGATCCTCCTTCACCAGTTCATCGTTCTGAGATCAGGTTGAGAAGAAGCTTGTCATTGTCAATGAATAACATGACGAAGATGACCATAGACTCAAACGGTGGCCTCACCAAGACTATTTGTGAGCTCAGCATGCTGACATCGTTTGTGTCACTTTTTGAGTGCCCTCAGATTGGTTACAGTTCTAAAGTGAAATGCCGTGTCAACACGTCAAAGCGCAAATGATTCACTGTGTGCCTTGAGGCCTTCTGCCGCAACTGTGATTGCATTGTGGCCTCCACATATACATCAGATGTCGACATGTTAGCGTCAGGGCACCTTAAGCTGTTCAATATTAACACAGGAGTTGTTGTAGCCGTCCTCAAGAGCGATATGGGACCCCACAAACTTTATAATTTCTGCGAGACACTCTCTATGCCATCCTCCCACAAGAAGACCTTCACGAAGCGCGCCTAAGACATCTACGGTCTCAATGTAGAAATGTCACAACAGATATCTAGTAAGGCAGTAGCGGTGGTGAAAAAGAACATCAACGGCAGCTGGATATCACCATCGACAACACTGAACCGCTAGACATCGCCGTTAGTTTTGACGGAACGTGGATGACGAGGGGCCTTTTCGTCTCTTATTGGAATTGGACGTGCTATCGACAGCCTCACTGGTATCGTAGTTGATGCTCACGTCGTTAGTGCCTCTATCAAACATGCGCGACAACTGGAAAGTGACAGAAGGCTCATCTGTACGACGCATGACTTAGAGAATACCAAGAGGAAGGCTGTAACATCAACTGCACAGGTGAGTTGGGTTTTTTTATTACCAAATGATAATTTCTTCTTATAAATCACTTTTTTCTAGGCGATCAATTGAAATCAACACACAGAGAAGATTTATGGCTCTGATTATAATTGTTTGATTTATTTGATCATTACATTATTAGGATTATTGTTTTTGTCATTATCATCGTCGTTTATTTTATTTTTTTTCCGTACAGTTATCATTATATTTAGAAGGTCAAAGCTCACGGTTGGGGGTAAAACTAGACTTACATAAAGAAATAGAACCAATTTACTGTTGTCACGTAATAAGAGTAAACAAATTATTTTTACATAATTGATAATTCATGGCAGCCGTATCATAGACTAATCTGTTGTAAGCATGTTGCCTAATTCGATGAGATTAGGCAGCTACAACGCAATTCATGATATCATTTTATTTTTATTTTGTAGTTGCAATTTGATTTCCTTCTTATTCCCTTGGTTTGTAGGTCATCTTTAGATACATCTGGCATGATGGAAGCTGTGGGGACAGGAAACCCTGTGGCGAAGATCGGTGGATCTGTATCAGCTACGCTACACTGCATTTGTTGGAGACGGTGACTCAGAGTCTGCAGGGCTGAGCCGTATCAACCATATTTCAAAGTGACTCAGTGCGGCCTTGCGGAATTTAGTTCAGGACTGCTCTAAGAAGGGTTTGTAAATTTGTTTCCTTATGCACAAAACAGAATGAATCCATGGGCTTCATAACCTCACTTCTATTTTCTACAGAAGAAAAAAAAATGTAACTCTTTCTCAAAACGCTAACTATGAATTTTCAATTACACAGTGGCAACCACCTGAATGATTTGACAAACATAAGCTGCACATAATCAACCTCAAGCCATTTGGGTTTTTTACATTTTTATTTTTTATTGTACTGAACTATTTGGTTTTTAACGTAGTTGATTTGTCTACTTTCGCATTTTCTGTACTGACAGATATTCAGTTTTGTCTCGTTTTATTTTTATTTGCTGATTTTAGTTTGGCCTGTTTTGAAATATTTCATGTAAAACAGTTTACTTATGTAAACAATGTTTTCTAACGAGTCGGTTTATAGCGTGTATGCTCAATGTTTATCTTATGCTTATTGTTATTCAAAGGTACAACACTCGGCGGAAGGAAACACGGAAGCCTTACCGGCAATGCCATAGATAAGCTATGTAAGTATTATGCCAGAGCTATTCGTGGGCACGGCAACATTGAAGACATGAAGAGAGCAATTTTTGCCATCTTGTACCATGACTATTCCACAGACGACAACCCTCAGCATCGGTTTTCCCACCTGGCATCGACTCCTGGTGCTTCTACAAGAAGGCCATTGCACAGGGCATATTTCCTGGTCAGCATAAGCTCCGTATCCATACGCCCCTGGATTACAACCGCCTGCATCAGCATGTTTGGCCTGTTTACCAACGTTTGACAAATGATGATCTTCTACGCTTTTGAATTATATACTTCATTCTCATGACTTTTCCTCCCAGAATGTAATTATCTTGTGATTGTATTACTCTAATATATGGCAAATATACTCCTTATAAGATACTGTCCATAACATGCATAAATATAGACATTGTGCAATAAAATTTTGAGTTTTTGAGTTGCAGAAATACAAAATTGGGTTTTTTCTCAAAACATGTTTTTTGGTATACTTTCGCTAAAAGTAAAACACTTACGCTTAGATTTGAACAAAATTTGGTGTATACCTGTTTTATATGTGCGCCTAGTTTTTAAAAGAGGTTTTTAGGAAATAATTGATGATAGTGATGTTATTGATGATTTAGTGTAAAACAAATTGTGTTTTCGGAATTTTGAAAGTTGATTTCTTTCAATATTTTCTTTCTCAGTAAGTAGATCAAACATCAAAAATCCGATCTGATACAACCAAGACAGTCCTCTTTACTACCTGTATCTCAAATTTGGTTGACTTTTCTTGGTAATATTTTGACTTTTAGCGATTTGAAAAATGTAAACAAAATCCAATATGGCCGCTGTTACCATGGCAACCAAAAATTTGAGCGACAAAAAAACTATTCCATCTAATGACAGCATGATACCCTTTGTACGTGTGATGTATGAATACTATATGTCGAATATTGAGTATTTTGCTTCTTGGCTGTAGTCCCTCCCCCCACCACACACACACACCCGCCCCCTTAATGCAGTTGTCGTGACTACAATAATTATGATTTTAGCAATGACACTCATTACAGTTGTCAATACAACAATAATTACGATTTTGACAATGACACTCACTGCAGTTGTCGGCCTCCTCTTCCCGGTCCTCATCAGGCCGCTTCTGATACTTTTCTTTTGCCGTGATCAAAAGACCCCTGTCACCTGGGAATGAAAGCAAAATTCTGAAATCAATTCAATCAAAAGATCCCTGTCACCTGGGAATGAAAGCAAAACTGACATCAATTCAACCAAAAGACCCCTGTCACCTGGGAATGGAAGCAAAACTGACATCAATTCAAAATAGAATGAAAGCCTGACATCAATTCAAAAAAAGACCCCTGTCACCTGGGAATGGAATAGAATGACATCAATTCAACCAAACCTGGGAATGACAAAACCAATTCAACCAAAGACCCCTCACCTGGGAAGATGGAATGAAAGCAAAACTGAAACCAATTCAACCAAAAGACCCCTGTCACCTGGGAATGAAAGCAAAACTGACATCAATTCAACCAAAAGACCCCTGTCACCTGAATGGAAGCAAAACTGACATCCAATTCAACCAAAAGACCCCTGTCACCTGGGAATGAAAGAATGAAAGCAAAACTGACATCAATTCAACAAAAGACCCTGTCACCTGGGAATGGAAGCAAAACGGCATCAATTCAACTTAAAGACCCCTGTCACCTGGGAATGGAAGCAAAACTGACATCAATTCAACCAAAAGACCCTGTCACCTGGGAATGAAAGCAAAACTGAAATCAATTCAGCAAAATCCCTGTCACCTGGGAATGAAAACAAAACTGACATCAATTCAATCAAAAAGATCCTGTCACCTGGGAATGAAAGAAAAACTGACATCAAATTCAATCAAAAAGAACCTGGGAATGAAAGCAAAACTGACATCATTCAATGTCACCTGGGAATGAAAGCAAAGCAAAATTCCAACAAAGACCCCTGTCACCTGGGAATGGAATAGAATGAAAGCAAAACTGACATCAATTCAACCAAAAGACCCCTGTCACCTGGGAATGAAAGCAAAACTGACATCAATTCAATCAAAGACCCCTGTCAAAAAGACCCCTGTCACCTGGGAATGGAATGAAAGCAAAAAAGCTGACATCAATTCAATCAAAGACCCCTGTCACCTGGGAATGGAATAGAATGAAAGCAAAACTGACATCAATTCAACCAAAAGACCCCTGTCACCTGGGAATGAAAAAACTGAATCAATTCAATCAAAGACCTCTGTCAAATGCAAAACTGAAATCAATTCAACCAAAAGACCCCTGTCACCTGGGAATGGAATAGAATGAA
Organism: Doris montereyensis; assembly: GCA_037039925.1. Classification (NCBI taxonomy): domain Eukaryota; kingdom Metazoa; phylum Mollusca; class Gastropoda; order Nudibranchia; family Dorididae; genus Doris; species Doris montereyensis. The sequence continues at coordinate 226,250 of JAXRKP010000655.1, read as the reverse complement.
AGCAAAACTGACATCAATTCAATCAAAAGACCCCTGTCACCTGGGAATGGAAAAGAAATCAAAACCTCTGTCAAATGCAAACTGACATCAATTCAATCAAAAGACCCCTGTCCCCTGGGAATGAAAGCAAAACTGACATCAATTCAACCAAAAGACCCCTGTCACCTGGGAATGAAAGCAAAACTGAATCAATTCAAAAAAGACCTCTGTCAAATGAAAGCAAAACTGACAATCAATTCAAAACTGTCACCTGGGATGGGAAGCAAAACTGACATCAATTCAATCAAAGACCCCTGTCACCTGGGAATGAAAAATCAATTCAATCAAAAGCAAAACTGACATCAATTCAATCAAAAGACCCCTGTCACCTGGGAATGAAAGCAAAACTGACATCAATTCAATCAAAAGACCCTGTCACCTGGGAATAAAGCAAAACTGACATCAATTCAACCAAAGACCCTGTCACCTGGGAATGGAATAGAATGAAAGCAAAACTGAAATCAATTCAACCGTACTTAAGTTAATGTGAGGCAGAGACCGTACGACCTAACGTCAACAGTGAACAACAGCTTAACTGTCTTGATCAAAATGTAAGTAAGTATATAAATAAGTAAACAAGTAATTAAACTGGTAAGTAAGAAAGTAAGTATGTATGAAACTAAATAAATAAGTAAGTAAGCAAGCTTGTAACTACGTAAGTAAGGAAATGAATAAGTCTGTAAGTAAGTCTGTAACTAAGTAAGTAAGCAAGTCTGTAAGTATGTCTGTAAGTAAGTCTGTAAGTAAGTAAGTAAGCAAGTCTGTAAAGTAAAGTCTGTAAGTAAGTAAATGAGCAAGTCTGTAAGTAAGTAAGTAAACAAGTCTGTAAGTAAGTCTGTAAGTAAGTAAGTAAGCAAGCAAGTCTGTAAGTAAGTAAATGAGCAAGTGTGTACGTAAGTCTGTAAGTAAGTAAGTAAATAACAAGTCTGTAAGTAAGTAAAAGTAAGCAAGTCTGTAAGTAAGTCTGTAAGTAAGTAAGTAAGCAAGTCTGTAAGTAAGGTGTAAGTGAGTAAGTAAGTAAGTATGTAAGTACGTAAATGAGCAAGTCTGTAAGTCTGTAAGTGAGTAAGTAAGTAAGTATGTAAGTAAGCAAGTAAGTAAATGAGTAAGTAAACAAGTCTGTAAGTAAGTCGTAAATCTGTATGTAAGTAAGTAAGTAAATAAGTAAGTAAACAAGTCTGTAAGTAAGTAAGTAAGTAAGTATGTAAATAAGTAAGTAAAGTAAGTAAAGTATGTAAGTAAGTCTGTAAGTAAGTCGGTAAGTAAACAAGTCTGTAAGTAAGTCATAAGTCTGTAAGTAAGTCTGTAAAGTAAGTAAGTAAAAAGTATGTAAGTAAGTAAGCACGTCTGTAAGTACGTAAGTAAACAAGTATGTAAGTAAGTAAGTCTTTAAGTAAGTAAGTAAACAAGTATGCAAGTAAGTAAGCAAGTCTGTAAGTAAGTCAGTAAGTAAGTAATAACAAGTATGTAAGTAAGTAAGTAAGTAAGTAAGTAAGTAAATAAGTAAGTAAGTAAGTAAGTATGTAAGTATGTAAGTAAGTAAGTAAGTAAGTAAGTAAGTAAGTAAGTAAGTAAGTAAGTAAGTAAGTATGTAAGTAAGTAAGTAAGTAAGTAAGTATGTAAGTAAGTAAGTAAGTAAGTAAGTATGTAAATGTAAGTAAGTAAGTAAGTAAGTAAGTAAGTAAGTAAGTAAGTAAGTAAGTAAGTAAGTAAGTATGTAAGTAATGTATGTAAGTAAAGTAAGTATGTATGTAAGTAAGTAAACAAGTCTGTAAGTAAGTAAGTAAGTAAATTAATAAGTAAACAAGTTTGGAAGTAAGTAAGTAAGTATGTAAGTAAGTAAGTAACGTAAGTATGTAAGTAAGTAAATAAGTCTGTAAGTAAGTAAGTAAATAAATAAGTAAATAAGTCTGTAAGTAAGTAAGTATGTAAGTAAGTAAGTAAGTATGTAAGTAAGTAAGTAAATAAGTAAGTAAGTATTAAGTAAGTAACTAAGTAAATAAGTAAGTAAACAAGTATGTAAGTAATTCGTAAGTCTGTATTAAGTAAGTAAGCAAATAAGTAAGTAAGTCTGTAAGTAAGTACGTAAGTAAATAAGTAAGTAAACTATTCTGTAAGTACGTAAGTAAGTATAAGTAAGTAAGTAAATAAATGAGTAAGCAAACAAGTCTGTGAGTGAGTAAGTAAGTAAGTAAATAAGTAAGTAAGCCAATATGTAAGTAGGTAAGTGAGTATATAAGTAAGTATGTAAGTAAGTATGTAAGTAAGTATGTAAGTAAGAATGTAAGTAAGTATAAGTATGTAAGTATGTAAGTAAGTATGTAAGCAAGTAAGTATGTAAGTAAGTATAATAAGTAATGTAAGTAAGTAAGTATTAAGTAGTAAGTAAGTAATTAAGTAAGTATATAAGTAAGTATGTAAGTATGTAAGTAAACATGTAAATAAATATATAAGTAAGTATGTAAGTAAGTATATAAGTAAGTATGTAAGTAAACATGTAAATAAATATAAAAATAAGTAATATGTAAGTAAGTAAAATTAAGTAAGTATGTAAGTAAGCATATAAGTAAGTAAAATGTAGTAAGTAAGTATGTAAGTAAGTATGTAAGTAAGTAAAATAAGTAAGTATGTAAGTAAATATGTAAGTAAGTAAATAAGTATAAGTAAGTAAGTAAGTATGTAAGTAAAATAAGTAAATATGTAGTAAGTAAGTAAAATAAGTAAGTATGTAAGTAAAAAATAAGTAAGTATGTAAGTAAGTAAAATAAGTAGTAATAAGTAAGTAAAATAAGTAGTAATAAGTAAGTAAAATAAGTAAGTATGTAAGTAAGTAAAATAAGTAAGTAATAAGTAAGTAAAATAAGTAATAAGTAAAATAATAAGTAAGTAAAGTAAGTAAAATAAGTAAATAAAGTAAGTAAAATAAAGTAAAATGTAAGTAAGTAAAATAAATAGTAAAATAAGTAAGTATGTAAGTAAGTAAAATAAGTAAGTATGTAAGTAAAAAATAAGTAAGTATGTAAGTAAGTAAAATAAGTAAAAAAATAAGTAAGTAAAAAGTAAGTAAGTATGTAAGTAAGTAAAATAAGTAAATAAGTAAGTAAAATAATAAGTATGTAAAAAATAAAATAAGTAGTAATAAGTAAGTAAAATAAGTAGTAATAAGTAAGTAAAATAAGTAAGTATGTAAGTAAGTAAAATAAGTAAGTAAGTAAAATAACTAAGTATGTAAGTAAGTAAAATAAGTAAGTATGTAAGTAAGTAAAATAAGTAGTAATAAGTAAGTAAGTAAGTAAGTAAGTAAGTAAGTAAGTAAGTAAGTAAGTACTTGAATGTGTACTTTGTTTTTATCAGTAATTGTGATTCAATTACTAAGACTGTCCCCGCGGAAAAACCCCGGTGGCAATTTTTCGATTTTCCGCGAAAAATCATAATAATCCCCAATTTTCACAAACAAGTGGTATCTTTTGTAAATTTTATTTTGTTGTTATTTTAATGTCGTTTCTCTTCGCTAAAACGAGGCAAACTGGTGATTTAGGCCACGTTTATTTTTGTCCCAGTCGGCTTATCAGTACATATCCTAACCTCTAGACAAAGAAGAACGCAGTCCTTATCAGTAGTCAGTTGTACTGTGATAGCAAATGAATTACGTCTACAATCGTTATCAAAAGCGATCCATTGATCTAGTTCTGTACTCGATTCGGCCGTAGTATCGATCGACAATCGATTTGAATCGTGTACAAAGCGAAGAAAAGTGGAGAGGTATCTTGTTAATCAAGACAAGACAAACATCAACGTCACTGCACAACAGACACGTTTTGAGTTATACCACAGAGGACTCATATTAGTGGCAGCAAGTTTTCTCTCACCTTGTCCTTGAATTTTATGTCATTTATCGTATTTTTCTTTCTTTCTATATCACCAATATTACATTTATATTGTAGGGCACACTAAAAATACACCCCTCCTCCTCCTGTTTCCTTAACTTCATACTAAATTATACCGTTTGTTACATGTAATGACAGACTGACTACACCCTGGAGACTCGAATTCAATTTCCAATCTGGGCCAACCTGTCGACCAAACATTGAAGTGGGCAGCTAGATCTAGACTCGATTCAGACTTGGCGAAAGTAAACGGCAAAGTACAACATGTGCATTCTTCGCATTAGGTTTTTCCCTAGAAAAATCAGAACTATTCTCCTGATTATCTTACGCTCAACTCTGAATATGGAACTTTCTTTACTTACAGTTACAGGCAATAACATATAAACTAAAGCAATTTCCATACTCAGAGTTGATCGTGGGGTAATCAGGAGTAGCATTATGATTGTTCTAGGCATGCGGCATAATGTGGTAGTTTGCCATTGCTTTCCACTTCGCTTTTACTTTCGCCGAGTCTGACTAAACCTAGCTACTCACTTCCCCGTTGGGTCGTCAGGAGGGCCAGAAAATGTACCCGGACTGGGAATGGAACTCGGGTCTCCTGGGTGGTATCCGGACGCTCTATCGACTGAGTTACCGGCACCTACTTTCTTTATCAGTATCCATCCTACCTTCCGGTGTATGGGTTAAGATGTCCGAAACGATGTTTTTTCCAGGCTACCCTGTCCTGCCCTTTTCTCTTTCCTTCTGTGTGAAGTCTAAATTTCTTTGTTTTAGTGCCTCTTCTATTTTGTTATCTTTTCACCACTTTCTACGAGATTTGGCATTTGGTCTTTTACCTTGGGATTTAGCACCGTAATCTGATTTAGCTATTAATTCTCTTATCAGTCCTGCTTACATGCCCAAAACATCTTCGTTGATTATTTCTATCCATCTGTCTTGGTTTATTCTTTTAATTGCAATGTTTCTGATTTTGTCTCTTTTAGTTTTCCTTACTACTCTTGTTAGATATTTCATTTCAGCTGTCTGTACTCTACTGTATCTCCTACTGTCTAAGTCTAAGGTTCAGGTTTCACGGCCATAGAGGAGAGTAGGGCTGTGTTGTATGGCCATTTCGGTTTTTGTTGATAATGCTTGTTTATCTTTATTAAATGCATTTCCTAGATGCTTATACATATACATGTATATCGTCATTGCGTTTTGAATTCTCTGGCTGATTTCTTCTCTTAGTTTTCCCTCTGACTTTATCATTACTCCAAGGTAATTGTAGCTTTGAACTCGGGTCTAATTTCTCTCTGTCAAGTTTAAGATTTTGTGTTTCAGTTCCCCTATGTACTAGCAATGTTTTTGTTCACAAAAGAGTGAAAGGAAACACCTAGGACCTACCAGTAGTGCCCATCAACCGCCCACTAAAACACAAGGCAGTTTTGCAAGGCATGGTGACGAATAAATGCTACCTTGCCATTGATTAGGTTCATTATATTCTATTGTATTTAGAACTATCACAATGACCACTCATATTTGCACAGAAGACAATAGTTACTCCACAGACCCCAGTAAATACTCATAATCATACACCAAATGCAGACCCCAGCAACTACTCATAATCACACACCAAATGCAAACCCCAGCAACTACTCATAATCATACACCAAATGCAAACCCCAGCAACTACTCATAATCACACACAAATACAAACGCCAGTAATTACTTATAACCATACACCAAATGTAAACCCCAGTAATTACTTATAACCATACACCAAATGTAAACCCCAGTAATTACGTATAACCTTACACCAAATGTAAACCCCAGTAATTACTTATAACCGTACACCAAATGTAAACCCCACTAATTACTTATAATCATACACCAAATGTAAACCCCAGTAATTACTTGTAACCATACACCAAATGTAGACCCCAGTAACTACTTATAATCATACACCAAATGTAGACCCCAGTAGCTACTTATAATCATACACCAAATGTAGACCCCAGTAGCTACTTATAATCATACACCAAATGTAGACTCCAGTAGCTACTTATAATCATACACCAAATGTAGACCCCAGCAATTACTTATAATCATACACCAAATGTAGACCCCAGTAACTACTTATAATCATACACCAAATGTAGACCCCAGTAGCTACTTATAATCATACACCAAATGTAGACCCCAGTAGCTACTTATAATCATACACCAAATGTAGACCCCAGTAGCTACTTATAATCATACACCAAATGTAGATCCCAGTAACTGTTTATAATCATACACCAAATGTAGACCCCAGTAACTGCTTATAATCATACACCAAATGCTGACCCCAGTAACTACTCCTATTTACACCGACGACAGTAACTACTCATTATCATACACCAAATGTAGACCCCAGCAATTACTCATAATCATACACCAAATGTAGACCCCAGCAATTACTCATTATCATACACCAAATGTAGACCCCAGCAATTACTCATTATCATACACCAAATGTAGACCCCAGTAAATACTCATAATCATACATCAAAGGTAGACCCCAGTACTTATACATACACCAAAAGACCCCAGTAGCTACATTATCATACATACACAAATGTAGACCCCAGCAATTACTCATCATCATACACCAAATGTATACCCCAGTAACTGCTTATAATCATACACCAAATGCTGACCCCAGTAACTACTTATAATCATACACCAAATGTAGACCCCAGTAACTACTGCTATTTGCACCGACGACAGTAACTACTCATTATCATACACCAAATGTAGACCCCAGCAATTACTCATAATCATACACCAAATGTAGACCCCAGTAACTACTTATAATCATACACCAAATGTAGACCCCAGTAACTACTTATAATCATACACCAAATGTAGACCCCAGCAATTACTCATAATCATACACCAAATGTAGACCCCAGTAACTACTTATAATCATACACCAAATGCTGACCCTAGTAACTACTTATAATCATGCTGACAAATGCTAGACCCCAGTAACTCCTACTTATAATCATACACCAAATGCTGATCCCACTAGCTACTCCTATTTACACAGACCTCAAGTAACTACTCCTAAACATACATCAAATGCAGACCCCATTAACTACTCATAATCATACACCAAATGCAGACCCCCAGTAGCTACTTATAATCATACACCAAATGCCGACCCAAGTAACTACTCATAATCATACACCAAATGCAGACCCCAGTAACTACTCATAATCATACACCAAATGCAGACCCCAGTACCCCATACAGTAGACTACTCATAATTACACAGACCCCAGTAACTACTCCTAATTACACCAAATGCAGACCCCAGTAACTACTTATAATCATAATGACCCATAACTACTCATATTTACCCAGTAACTACTCATATTTACACAGACCCCAGTAATAATCATACTACTCCCCAGTCTTATATTTACACAGACAGACCCAGTAACTACTCCTATTTACACAGACCCCAGTAACTACTCCTATTTACGCAGACGACAGTAACTACTCCTATTTACACAGACCCCAGTAACTACTCATATTTACACAGACACCAGTAACTACTCCTATTTACACAGACCCCAGTAACTACTCCTATTTACGCAGACGACAGTAACTACTCCTATTTACACAGACCCCAGTAACTACTCATATTTACACAGACACCAGTAACTGCTCCCATTAACTACTCCTATTTACGCAGACGACAGTAACTACTCCTATTTACACAGACCCCAGTAATTACTCATATTTACACAGACCACAGTAACTACTCCTATTTACACAGACCCCAGTAACTACTCCTATTTACGCAGACGACAGTAACTACTCATATTTACACAGACCCCAGTAACTACTCCTATTTACACAGACCACAGTAACTACTCCTATTTACACAGACCCCATTTTCAGGCAATTCATGTTAGGTTCACATAAATCATTTTACATTTCACAATCCACATAACAAAGCGAACTAAAGGTGATAATAATGACGATGGTAAAAAACAACAAAGATAGCAATGACAACAACAAAAGTTAATCATAATAATAGTGGTGAACATAGTAGTCGCAGAAGTAGTACTAGCATTCGTAATATTTCTAGTAGTTGCCAACATTATAATAGATGATGAAATGAACAGACAAAAATATCATAATAATATAAGTAAAAGTAGATACAGAAAATAATTACACAATTTGAGGATTTACATTTCCTCTCTCTCTCTCTCTCTCTCTCTCTCTCTCTCTCTCTCTCTCTCTCTCTCTCTCTCTCTCTCTCTCTCTCTCTCTCTCTCTCTCTCTCTCTCTCTCTCTCTCTCTCTCTCTCTCTCTCTCTCTCTCTCTCTCTCTCTCTCTCTCTCTCTCTCTCTCTCTCTCTCTCTCTCTCTCTCTCTCTCTCTCTCTCTTTATCTCTCTCTCTCTCTCTTTATCTCTCTCTCTCTCTCAACCAGCATTTCCATCATCAACCAAGACAACCATGATAATGATATTATAATATTGTCAATGTTCTACAGAGAGGCAACTTAGTAACAGCAATAGATGTGCATTGTCTTATCAGATTTACTAGTCTTTGTGTTAGATCAATAGGAAATATTTTGACTTATAATTTTACTTCATTTGCTTGTTTCGACATTACAGTGTTGATATATTTTATGCTGTAGGGGACAAATGTAGCTTTATGTCGGTTGGTTCTACACCGAGATTCTCTATATCTTCTGCCGGATGGAAGTAACATAAATTCACTGTTCAGAGGGTGTTTTACTTCATCAATAATTGAAAGGGATTTTCTTTCTACAGCTTTTTTATAGCACTGCTCCACGCTTTGCAATTTCTCATTGACTATATTTCCTGATTCTTTTATCAATCTTTGTAACTTATTTTTCTGCCTTACACCACACCCTCCATACCACACAGTAATGCCAAAAGTTATGATACTCAACAATAACGATTGAAATATTTGTTTCATGGTACTTTTGCTTGTACCAAAGACTCGTAATTTTCTGAGAATGTACAACCGCTGTGAAGCTTTCTTAATGATATTTTCTACATGAATATTGAAAGTTAGAGAGTTGTTGATTAAAACACCAAAATACTTAAATTCTTCGACTATTTCAACGTCTTGGAGATGTATCAACTCGCTTTATATCTTTGGTAATGCATTTTGAATTAAAAATTTGCTCTTTTGTTTTTAACGCATTGAGCTGCAGATCATTTTGTACACACCAACTTTTGAAATTTTCGATTTGATCAAAGTAGTGAGCGTCCGATTCATTGTAATTCAGGAGACCCAAAATTGCTGTATCATCTGCGTATTTGATAATCACACATTTTTCATTATTTGGGACACAGTCGTTTGTATATAAAATGTACAGTAACGGTGAGCTGACACATCCTTGTGGGCAACCATTTGACAGAGTTCTAGTAGAAGAACAATTTGACCTCATTTTTACACACTGGGGTCTTTCTAGAAGGAAGTTGTCGTACCAATCAATCAAATAACGAGGTAGGTTAAAACGATGTAATTTGTTGAGCAGGATGTCCGTGTTCATTGAGTTGAATGCAGATGAGAAGTCGACGTATAAGACACGTGCATAGTTTGATGGTGACTTGTCAAGGTGTTTAGAGATAGTATCTGTCACGGTAAGAAGCGCATCCTCTACGCTGAGTTTCTGTTGGTAAGCAAACTGGTGCTTGTCTAATATGTCGTTGTCGTTTACGTGCTGTAGAATTTCGTTTTTTATTAGGGTTTCTAAACATTTCATTACGATGGATGTTAGGGCGACGGGGCGATAATCATTAAGTTGTTCAGGTTGATTCTTTTTTTGGAACCGGGATTATAATTGATGTTTTCCATAGATTGGGCACTATTTGATAATCGAGAGAATTTTGAAATATTTTAGTGAAGGGCACAGCGAGCTGGTCACAACAGCATTTTAGGAGGTCCGAGGTTATTTTATCTGGACCAGGTGCTTTGTTTTGTTTACACCTCTTAAAAATGTTGATGACGGATTCTACTTCTATATCTGGGGGTAACTTTTCATTCGTTGTATGAATTTGGGATTGGACAACTGCAGTTGGGGAATCGAAACGACAATAAAAGTTGTTAAGATCATCAGGGTCAATATCGCTGTAGCTAGATATCTTATCTTTCTTTTCTCTCATTCCACTCATCTTTCGAATCATGTTCCAAGATTGTAGGGCGTTTGATTGTTTGAGTTTCTTTTCCATCTTGTCTTTGTAAGCTATTTTTTCTTCTTTAATTACTTTTCTTATATCCTTTTCTGCTAATCGTTGCATGATTTTATCACCACTCATATGTGCAATTTTCTTTTGATTGATAGCACATTTAGCGCGTTTTGTGATCCAAGGCTTGTTATTTGGAAATATTTTTATTTGTTTACTTTCGAAACACAGGTCGCGACAGAAATGAATATAGTGTGTAATGACATCCACCCATTCATCGATTGATGTGTCATCAGTCATGAAAATATCCCACGTTGTTCTGTCAAAACAGCCTTGAAGTTTCAAAATAGTGTCAGGAGTGGTGAATTGCGTTGTGATTTCAACTGGTTTATTCTGTTTTATTTTTGTTCTGTAAGTTGGTAATAAGTGAACACTTTATGATCAGACGTCCCAATGTTTGCTTTCTGTAAGCTTTTATATGCTTGTTTGATATTACAAAAGCATTTATCAAGGGTTTTATTCAATCGTGTCGGCACAGAGACGTATTGTGTAAAGGGTGAATGGAGATTGGGACATCTATTAAAATCACCCAAGACGATGACTGGGGCCTCAGGGTGTTTACCTAGGAACTTTGAAACGTCGTCTTCAATTGTTATAAGGGCATTTTGGGTGTTGCTGTCAGGTGGAATATATACGGCCAACACATACAAGACTGGGAATTCTCTTGGTAGGTAATGTGGCCGAATGGAAAGTGACAACAATTCAATGTCACGATGACACAGTTTTGTTACCTGATGATTGTTTGACGATCAGTTTTTATTAATGTAAACACATACACCTCCACCAACCAACTTTCCAACAGATTTACTTCGGGTCAGAGGGTACAGTTCAAAATTATCAATTTCAAATTCTTTTATATTTTCTGAGTTAATATCCTTGTCTGTCAACCACGATTCTGTGATGCAGATGATGTTAGCATCCCTATAAGCATTGTCATAACGACATAAAGCAGTAAGTTTGTCGATCTTGTTCCTAATAGATCTTACATTTGACAATATAATGCTTGGGAGTGGAAGCTGATTTTTCCTTTTCTTCGCCCTTTCATGAACCCCCTCCTTTTCTTCCTCTCTTTCGTATCTTTTTACACGACTTGACATAATAATATTTAAATCTTTCTTCCGGTGTGCAAAGAAGCGATGTTTTTAATGACGCAATATCTAACAATCTATCAATAGAATAAACGACCCCTCGTCCTCCATTCATGATGACGTAACATCTAATAATTTATCAATATATACAGTTTTTCGTCCCCCATTGATTTAACACAATGGATAACAGTCCAAAGAGAAAAGTAATGATGAAAGATATATAACAATTTCAAACTGGGTCTAGATCTGGATCTGGGTTTACATTTTAGAGCACGAAAGCAAGCAAGCCTAGAACAACCACGACGAAACCAGCAATCTTATCCTACGTCCGCCATCTTGACCGTAATTTGTTGACGAATGATCAACACAACAATGCAATACATTGTGAATTGAGAAGTACTTACTAAAGTTTCTTGTTCTTTCACAACGTGAAATATTAAAACAGCAATAAATACTAATCCAATGTGAAAAGACCGACATAAAACGTAGATAACAATGTAGCCAAAGTGTAATATGACAGAGACGTGAAACCAAGCGTCGCCATTGAAACAGCGCCACCAGAATACACCAAATGCAGACCCCAGTAACTCCTCATAATCATACACCAAATTCAGACCCCAGTAACTACTTATATTTCTATAGACGACAGTAGCCACTTCTATTTACACAAACCCCAGTAACTCCTCATAATCATACACCAAATTCAGACCCCAGTAACTCCTCATAATCATACACCAAATTCAGACCCCAGTAACTACTTATATTTCTATAGACGACAGTAGCCACTTCTATTTACACAAACCCCAGTAACTCCTCATAATCATACACCAAATGCAGACCCCAGTAACTCCTCATAATCATACACCAAATTCAGACCCCCAGTAAATACTCACATTTGCATAGACTACAATAGCCACTCCTATTTACACAGACCCCAGTAACTAATTATATTTGCAGACTACAGTAGCCACTCCTATTTACACAAACCCCAGTAACTCCTCATAATCATACACCAAATTCAGACCCCAGTAACTACTTATATTTGCACAGATGACAGTAGCCACTCCTATTTACACAGACCCCAGTAACTACTCATAATCATACACCAAATGCAGACCCCAGTAACTCCTCATATTTGCATAGACGACAGCAGCTACTCCTATTTACACAGACCCCAGTGACTAATCATAATCATACACCAAATGAGCCACAGTGGTGTGCAGTCAAAAGTTATAAACAAAAATAATTAATAACTCCATCAAAGAAGACAGAACTGACATATGAATTTTCCTTTTCCATTCCACTCATTCTTATTTTATTGTCATCGCTTTCCTCCATTCCATTCAACCACGACAGGTGAATATTTTTCATAATACAACAAACCAAAGAAACAAAACAGATTGTTTCATTGAAATTTACCCTGTCCACCACGTGCTATGATCTCAGGGGGAATTAAGAGGAAACAGCAAAATGAAAGACATAATATGAAGGAGGGGAACAGAAGAAGCAGTATCTGCCAGCAGTACCAACAGCTTACAACAACAACAAAAACAACACACACACAAAATCATAAAAAGACACAATAATAATAAGACATAACTTTGTTCTTTATTATTGATCTAAAAAAAATGTCTGTTGTTTGTAAAGTGAAATTCATAACACAAACGTAAAATTCATTAAATGATAAATATTTGTAGTTCTCATGTAACCCGGTATTATTAAGTAAGCTTGTTGAAAATACTGCTGTGTTGAGAAAGACTTGCAAAAATGCAAACATGGAAGTGTGTACACAAGTTATAATATGCAGTCAAACCCCACCCCTTTCTCCCCCCAAAAAAAGTAACATTCTCTACCAAAATAGGCATACGGGATACATGAAAATTGGTTCCGTTTGGGTAATTTTAATACTCATGTCCACCACATGTGGTGGTCTCAGGGATTTGGGAAGGACTTTGAACTGAGACCAGTACGTTACAACAAAGGAGCTTTCATACGTGATTTTCCTTTGAGTTTGAACTCATACAACTTCTCAGCTTTTAACTCACCTCTGATAGAGCTAAGAGCTGAAGTGAAATTCTGCCAGCATCAAATTCAGGAAAATACTGCTTTTGGTGAGTATTATATAATAAATGAATTCAACCATCCATACATGCCTACACAGACAAAACATTTTCTTTTTCCTTTGTATTTACTTACAACTTACAAATAATTTATAAAACCCATTTCTCATCTTTGCCTCTTAGTTTCCCTCATTTCCTCTAGAATTTTTTTTCATACAAATAATTTTCAAGCTAACAAATAGTGTTCTAGTAGAAGACATTTCAAATAATGAGTCTGAAATAGCAATGAGAACAACTAAAGTTGCGCATGGGCAATGTTCCCTCTGAGCTGTGTGCGCATGTGGGTGCGCGCACAATGGAGAAAAGGTGCGCACAGTTGAGAAATGTCTGTGCACACCAATAAAAAGAAAAATTTCTTGTCTAACATTCATTCTCATGCACATAGTGCACACAAATTGGAGTTTTTTCATCATACTTTGCACAACACCAAAAATGTACTCACACAGAATAGGAGAAAATGAGAGGGAACACTGCACATGGCCCTCAAGAACAGGCAGAAAGCATTTCCACCACACTCATAATATTATGTATAGGCATGGACATGTTCTATCATGATTAATTGTGACTGTGAAGCAAAGACAAAAGTGATAATTAAGGAATAATTAAAAAGTAAACGGTAAGAGAACTGTATGAGGAATAACATTGTTATCTCCCTTGCAAAGCTATTATGAATTTTTGAGATATAAACAAGGTATAGACAACCCACTGACATAGTAAAAATCATGTGCGCTTATAGCAGACAATAATTGACAGATTGTGGTGCAAATATATTAGGAAATAATAAGAATTTACAAATAGCATTAGCACACTTTTGTGTAAATAAGGCATATACTGACATCTGAGTGAAACTGTTCTGGGGTGTTCTACTGGAGGTATATTTATGAGTAGCTAAACCAGTCAGTGTGTGTGTGTGTGTGAGTGTGTGTGTGTGTGTGTGTGAGGAGAGTGAGTGAGAGAGAGAGAGAGAGAGAGAGAGAGAGAGAGAGAGAGAGAGAGAGAGAGAGAGAGAGAGAGGAGATAGGGGAAAGGGGGCGGGGACAGAAAGGGAGGGAAGGGGAAGACAGAGAGGAGAGAGAGAGAGACAGGCAGACAGACTGACTGAGATAGAGAGAGACAGATACAAAGAGAAGAGAAAACAGAGACAGAGTGGAGAGATAGATGTTAATAAATAATTAAGTAGCGATGCGATCATCTCTCAAGTAACAGAGAGTAAGACAGTACTAAAACATTTCCAATGTATGTCAACTTCCAAACAATCCAAACCCAATTATAGATAGATAGAAGCAAAAAAATGAGTCAGTGTCAATAATGGGACCATGGACTTTAGGTTAAAAAGTCTGTAAGTAAGCAGACATGGTTGAGGTAGTGACGACGGTGAGGCGATGTTTTAAGTCTTTTTCCCCCAATGATGTTTTACAACTCTTTCTCCTCAACGTTGCTACCTTAATGGCCTAAGTTAGAGTTAGACGACCGAAATGAAACTGATCAACTGTAGCGTTCCTAGTGAAATGCCACATCACCCCATGTTAATATTTGATTTGATTTGATTTTACCCACATCTACAACTAAGGTGGTAGGATTTTAAATTTTGCCCGGACTGTCTTGTAAACAGCCAAGGGATCTTTAATGTGCACGGAGTGTTGTGATCTGCACACTGGACCTCCTTTTCATTGTCCATCTCCAATGGATGGGACTAGGTGTCGATCCACCTACCTTGAACAAGGGGGTAGATATATTCCAACCGTCGGGCTTGAAGCCATGGCCTTTGGATTGAGAGGCTGACACCTTGCCTCTGGACTACCTCGTCCCCTACCCCGTGTTAATAAGAAGTAATTCTTTTTAATAAAGCGAGTCCCATACTCCATAGTTCAGCGAAGGGAAATCAGGAGTAGAGTAGAGTCCTGATGTTTCTAGGGCATACGGCATAATGTTGAAGTTTGCCTTTACTTCCACTGAGTCGGAATAGACCTAGCTACCCATTTCACTGCCGGGTTGATAGGTAGGAGGGCCTGCCCGAGAGAAAACAAATTGCCTTCTGGACTGGATGCTAGCCCATCACAGCAGGTGGTTTTAATTCCCACCTGGATCGAGTGGGTATAGGGGGGGGGGGGGAATGCATGTTCATAAGTGTGTTTTTCCCAGAGAAAACAAGATCAGATCCAGCACTATCGGGATTGCTGTTTTGTCTGAGAGGAATGTGGGTGACTGACTAGTTACTAACATAAATGAACGATCCAGAAAATATAAACAGAAAACCTGTGTGACATATGAAACCATGAACCCCGTGACAAATTAGTACGGACACTGTGATGATTAGAATCTTGTGTGACAAGTGAATCTGGCGACAAAATGAGTTTTGTGATAAGTGAACACTGTGACAAGTAGTGAGCCCTGTGACAACTAGTGAACCATCGTGTGACAACTAATGAACCCTGTGGCAACTAGTAAACCCTGTGACAACTAGTGAACCCTGTGACAACTAGTGAACCATCATGTGACAACTAGTGAACCCTGTGACAACTAGTGAACTATCATGTGACAACTAATGAACCCTGTGACAACTAGTGAACTATCATGTGACAACTAGTGAACCCTGTGACAACTAATAAACCCTGTGACCACACCCTAGTGACAACTAATGAACCTCATGTGACAACTAATGAACCCTGTGACAACTAGTAAACCCGACAACTAGTGAACAACTAATGAACCATGTGACAACTAGTGAACCATCATGTGACAACTAATGAACCCTGTGACAAGTAGTGAAATCTATGACAACTAATGAACATTGTGACAACTAATGAACCCTGTAACAAGTAATGAACTCTGTAACAACTAAACCATCATGTGACAACTAGTAAACCATCATGTGACAACTAGTGAACGATCATGTGACAACTAATGAACACTGTGACAACTAGTGAACCCTGTAACAACTAATAAACCCTGTAACAACTAGTGAACCATCATGTGACAACTAGTGAACCATCATGTGACAACTAGTGAACCATTATGTGACAACTAGTAAACCATTATGTGACAACTAGTCAACCCTGTCACAACTAGTGAACCACCCCATGACAACTAGTGAACACTGTGACAAATAGTCAACCCTGTGAGAACTAGTGAACCATCAAGTGACAACTAGTGAACCCTGTGACAACTAGTGAACCATCATGTGACAACTAATGAACCCTGTGACAACTAGTGAACCATCATGTGACAACTAGTCAACCCTGTCACAACTAGTGAACCACCCCATGACAACTAGTGAACCCTGTGACAACTAGTGAACCCTATGACTATTAGTGAACCCTGTGACAACTAGTAAGCAACCCTATGACAACTAGTGAACCCTATGACTATTAGTGAACCCTGTGACAACTAGTAAACAACCCTATGACAACTAGTGAACCCTATGACTATTAGTGAACCCTGTGACAACTAGTAAACAACCCTATGACAACTAGTGAACCACCATATGACAACTAGTGAACCACCTATGACAACTAGTGAACCCTGTGACAACTAGTGAACTCTGTGACAACTAGTAAACCTGTGACCACTAGTGAAGCATAAATTAACTAGTGAACCCTGTGACAACTAGTGAACCCTATGACAATTAGTGAACCCTGTGACAATTAGTGAACCCTGTGACAACTAGTAAACAACCCTGTGACAATTCGTGAACCACCCCATGCCAACTAGTGAACCCTGTGACAACTAGTGAACCCTGTGACAATTAGTGAGCCATGTGACAACTAGTGAACCCTGTGACAATTAGTGAGCCCTGTGACAACTAGTGAACCCTGTGACAATTAGTGAGGCCTGTGACAACTAGTGAACCCTGTGACGATTAGTGAGCCCTGTGACAACTAGTCAACCCTGTGACAATTAGTGAGCCCTGTGACAACTAGTGAACCCTGTGACAACTAGTGAACAACCCTGTGACAACTAGTGAACCCTGTGACAACTAGTGAGCCCTGTGACAATTAGTGGACCCAATTACAAACAAACTCTCCAGCAGAAGACAGCAAGAAGAAGCACTGCATATCTTAACTTTGTCATTATTGTCAATAATGAAATTATTTCCCTCATCCTTTGTGTGTTGTACAATACCTACAAATTGGATAAAAAAAATCCAACATGACATGAACACGGGGAAATAATGATTTGTTGGACGTAGCTGAATCTATCAACATCCACATATGGAATATATATACGCGTAAATGGGTATGGCATTAACATAAAGTAATAAAACATAAGATGCCAACTTACTAATTTACATCATTAGGACAAAGTTAATAGACTTGATATAGGAATGTCAGAAAAATCTACAAAAAGGTGAATGAAGTTCTCTAGTGAGTAAGAAATAAATCGCTAGAAATGAAGACGTAAAGGGAAAAAAACAAAGATTTAATGGGACTAAGACTAAACTAAAGCACAAAAGAAACATGTGGAACACATGGTGCATATACAATAGATATGTGCAGTACCATGTTTGTAATTACAAATTTTAATGTGAATTTCATGGGCTAAATAAAGTTAACGGTAAAATTTCATGTTACGGTCATGAAAATGAGAGAAAAATGACAATCAGGGGTAAAACTTTTTGTTATGATATAACGAAAATGGAAACAAAAATGACAATTGATAAACTCTAATCTTAAATCTCAAGAATTGAAAAATGGTAATTTCCTTGAAAGCACAGGGTAAAAAACGTCAACTTTATCTAGCATATAAATAACATATCTTATAATAATATACTATTTGTCTTATTAAAATTTAAACCAATGAAGATGACTTATCGTAGAAATGTGTTGTAAAGTTTCTTCAAGGCCTATAAAATGTAACTTCTCCGGTAGCCAATGCTCTTGCCTGTTTGGCTTTTTAACCAATGGTCTCTCAAACTGCCCCACCCCCCATTAACCATACTCAAATTTTTTCATGAAACACATTAATTTTGTCATGGTGCAGTAACGTGAAGCTCAAACACAATTTGTTTCAATATCTAGTCTAGCCCTCGATACAATAATGAAATCGTTGAGTACGGTATCGAGAAAACTAAGAAAAGCGAATCATTACATGAAATTGAAAAATGATATGAATGAATGAGGGATCAAATTATTTTTTCAATTTTATAACAGGCAAAGTCAGATTTAAAACAGCAACAAGGAAAACAACATTTGCTCTGATTGGCTTTGGAAATGTCAAAGTTGATAACAGCAAAATCAATTGATTGTGAATCAATTTGTCTTTGATGAACACACAGTACGTATTTATGGCTCCATTTGTCTTAACACAGAAAACATCTTTTTGTAATGAAATAGACAAAGTTCGATAAAGTTAGAAAAACCAAATCTACATTTGATCCTTCGATGCCCAGGAGACAAGACATAGCAGTGCCAGGGAGAAATTAACAGTATACCATCTGAAGGGATGATATTCAAACAATTTAATGAAACTGTTTCATGCAATTATATCCCTTAGACCACTCAACGAATCTATTGAAACATGTGTCTACAAGCACATGGCATATAGTAGTAGTAGTAGTAGTAGTAGTAGAGAATGGTCTTGCAGTTGCAGTCGATAATGAGATGATGACGTTTGCCTATACTGTGCATTCCTCAGGAATCTCAGTGTTGATAATTTGTGTTGTAACATTTAACAACTCTCCATGTGTATTGATACTGTACTAGAATCTCAAAGCAAGTAGCCAGTCTTTTTCTGGTGTCTGTGTATCTTCTCCATTTGGGTTTCAGCGTTCCTGAGGCTGGGTGTTAGCATATTTTGTGTAGTTATGGCAAATAGCATGCATAAACTGGCCATAGAATTTGCGGGCACATGGCAGCGAAAGAGTTAAAGGGAGGGAGGGTTAGGGGAGTGGGGGGGGGGGGGTAACAAAGAAAAATAGATCTTATATCTTTCATGATTAAAGAAAAAGGCTGTGACCTGTGAACATTGGCTGCCTATCCAATGTGCAGAATACCAAAGATTAATAAACAAATGGGACTCTCATATACAGACTTCGCTAGGGACCATGTTTTAAAACGGTAAACAGACGTACAAAAAAGGATACTGACCGAATACAAACAAAATGAAATAGTAAAGGTCTACTGATGAGCACCAGATGGGCTCAAACCCGTGACCTCCACACAGGCACCCATGAGTTTGCTATGGCAGATAGTTGTTAGCTTGGTTTGCGGTGTATTTTCATTTCACGGCAAGATGGGAGTCACTCACAGAATCAAACCTGTCTGCTGGCAAATAAATCTATTGTTTCCTCTCTATTCACTCCTCTTTGTATTTATCTTTAAAGTGTTCCTATAGAATTGTAACATCTCATCATGACTTTATGTTTTGATATGGCTCAGGATTGCATACATAGGCAGTGACATGGCAGCTTCTTGAACGACATAGAAACAAAATATTTTATGGCTTTGAAATACATGGCACCTTTAAATGCCATAGGGAACATTCAACAAGAATGATATTTATCAATGACATGATTACTTCAAAACTACACTCTTATCTATGAGTATACGTTCTCACATATATTGAACTGTGCATATTTCATATAAACCTGTACAGATAGATATATAAATACACACACATATATATATATATAGATATATAAATACACATTTATATATATATATATATATATATATATATATATATATATATATATATATATATATAGATATATAAATACACACACATATATATATATATATATATAGATAGATATATAAATACACACACATATATATATATATATATAGATATATAAATACACACACACATATATATATATAGATATAGATATATAAATACACACACACATATATATATATATATATATAGATATATAAATACACACACATATATATATATAGATATATAAATACACACACATATATATATATATATATAGATATATAAGTACACACACACATATATATATATATATATAGATATATAAATACACACACACACACACATATATATATATATATATATATATATATATATATATATATATATATATAATAAATACACACACACACACATATATATATATATATATATATATATAGATATATAAATACACACACACATATATATATAGATATATACACATGTATGAAAAGGCCTGACTAATCCAAAAGCAGCTAAAATTTAAATTTTAAAATTAAATTCTTGACAGTAAGGAGACATTATTGTTCTCAAGCCTGATGTTCTGTCTTTCAAAATTGAAGAAACAAGTCCTTCTAGGCTGTTACTGCTCATTTAGCCAGAACTTATCTCTGTATCAATAGTGTGAATCAAAACAGCTGATGAAACATCACTTTCTAGACAGGTCGCTAGTCAGTCTGTCATAGGTTTTATTCTCCAACTGATACTGATACCCATTTGCATCTGGGTCGCGTGGGAAAATGTGTGTTAAGTGACTGTCCCAAGGAACACAATATCGGATCTACTATTACCAGGGTTCGGCCCCAGGGCCTTGCAATCCCAAGTGCCAAAACTTGACTACAGGCCTTCCCTCACCACAATATTTTGATTTTGTTTTTCTCTCCTTACTCCCTTTAATCTAATTTGTGCCCTCAAGTTTGCATACAAATCTCACTACCATGAAATTACTAGATAATAATCTAAGTAAAAAATAAAACATCCCATGATTCAAATTTGTTTTTGGACTTTTTGTTAATAACGTTAAGGTCACACAGAAAGATATTCTGAACTTCATTATTTTAAACTAATACACCTGAAATCCCCTTCCTCCATCCCCAGCGTTTACCCCTACCCCATCACCCCCCCTCCCCCAGAAAAATCCCTTTAAAGAGGAATATTTTTAAAGCCCAGATTCTGTCACAAGACTTTCCCTGCGGGTCTTGAGGAGAAAAAGAAAAGAGACGAAAACACAAACAAAAGGTACGGCAGCAAATATTTTAAATATTGACATAGAATCTGCAGATGATTATGTGATTACATCAGTGATTATGTGATTACATCAGTGATTATGAGTGGCTTAAATGGGAAATAAATAGGCAATGCCATCCAACAGCTCTATCATATGACAAATGGAGAAAGCAAGTTGGTTGACTTAGGTTGTTTGGCCATGAGACGTTATATTTTCGTTCTGTTGCTTTTGTTTCTTCATTTACTGTTTGTTCATGTTTTTTGTACATGGCAAAGCCATTCAAATTTTGTACATATAAGGACGTCTTGTTCTGGTTGCTATGGGAATGTCTATCTAGTCTGAAGCTTATGGTTCATTCTGTCTGCCTCAATCTATAAAATTTTTAAAAAGGAACCTTTCCTTTATCATTTTTTTATTTTTTATTAATTATTTACTTTGTTAACTTTAATGCACAATGAGTCATTTCCCGAACTTGGAAACGAATACGGGCTGATTTTTGGAACATGGAACGATAGGACAATAAATGGAAAAGAGTTAAAATTAGCTGAAGAGATGGAAAAATTCAAAGCAGATATTTTGGCCATTACAGAAACAAAGCAAAAAAGGACAAGGAATAGAAAATGTAAGACCGAACCATATTTTAATCTTCTCAGGAGTAGATGTCAAAGATAGAGCTAGAGCAGGAGTAGGCCTCCAAGGCATAAAAGGCATGAAAAGCTACTAGAAAGTTGGAAATATTAAACCAAAAGGACGAAAAATTAAATTATTAATAGCTTGTGGACCAAACAAAGACTCAACTAAAGAAGAAAAAGATATCTTCGAAGACAATTTACAAATTGCTGCAGAGAATCTTAAACACAAACAGGAATTAATGGTTTTAGGAGATTTAAACGCTAGAGTAAGCAACAATGTAGAAACGTCAGGAGGAGTGATAGGTAAAGAAGGAGAGACAACAACTTCTCCAAATGGAGAGAGACTAATAGATTTTTGCCTAAAGAATAACATGAAAATAGCCTACACCTTTTTTCCTCATAAAGATATCCACAAATATACAAAAGTAAATGAAGACAGGTGTGAAAAGTCAATGATAGACTACATAATATTTAGCAGCTCCTTTTTTACAGTACATTGGATGCAAGAGTAAACAGAGGAGCAGAAATATTTAGTGATCATCACTTAGTGATTGCCAAAATGAGATTACTGACTGAAGAGAACAAACAGAAAGCTACTAAACTTAAAATAGAGGAACTAAATAAACCAATAGTAAAACAGGTATACCAATCTAGGATAAATAATTTGTGAAAGACAGATGGATCTGAATGATAGCACAATAGACGAAAAATGGCAGATGTATAAAGAAACACTCCTCAGTTGTACTGAAGAGGTCTGTGGTTGGAAACAAAATTAAAGGCGATAAGAAAAGAACAGCATGGTGTGGAATGAGACTAAGACCAAACAAAAGAAGGATGCCTGGAAGAAATACTTGCAAAACAAAGAAACCAAAGGATAGGATAGATTACATGAATAAAAGAACTATCGCCAAAGAGGAAGTTAGGAAAGCAAAACAGGATTAATGGGAAGAGTTTGGACAAAGACTTCAAGAAAGTATCAAGGAAATCAAAAGCTGTTCTGGGGGGCAATGAAGAGCATGAGAAAGACCAAAGCATGTCCAATACGACAAATTAAGAATGTCAAAGGAGAAATAATGAAAGAAGACAGCCAAATCATGGAAACATGGAGAAAGCATTTTCACCAATTATATAACCCCTCCAGAACGTATGAAACAAGGACTAAAAATCAATTAGTAAGAGTAACAAGTAATCAAGAGGAGACATATGAAGATGTAGATATATCAATAAAAGAAATCCAAACAGCTATAAGAACAGTGAAATTAGGAAAAGCCCCAGGAGCAGATCAAGTTTATCCAGAAATGATTAAAAACCAAGGGAGAGAGGCAGACAAACTACTACATGCAATATGCAAACAAGCATGGAAGTCCAAACAGGTGCCAGACGACTGGAAAAAGGGAACGATAGTACCAATACATAAGAAAGGATCAACTATGGAATGCTCAAACTATAGGGGATATCACTACTTAGCGTTCCAGGAAAAGTATATGCCAGGATACTGGAAATGAGACTAAGGAAAAGAGTAGAGGATCAGATTGAAGAGCATCAGAGTGGATTTAGACCAGGAAGAAGTGTACAAGACCACATATTTACAATTAGAGAAATAATAGAAAAATTCCTTGAGAGAAACATTGACTTGCACCTGTGTTTTATTGACTTAGAAAAGGCATTTGACACTGTGAGGAGGGATGAACTATGGCGTTCCTTAAAAGAACACAATGTAGAGTAAAACGTAATAGAAGCCATTAAAATTTTTACAACAAACTAACATGTGCAGTGAGAGAAGTTGAAACATATCTGCAGAATTTGATGTTCATATAGGAATAAGACAGGGTTGTATCCTAAGTTCTCTATTGTTTATCACATTTATGAATTCAGTCGCAAAGGCATCCTCAAAAATGAAGAAAATGAATATAGGTATGTAGAAGCTCAAACCAGTAAATTTATCAATGCTTTTACTTGCCGATGATTTAGTTCCGTTTGGAAAATCAGAAAGTCACCTTCCATCGAATATCAACATTATGAACAATGAACTAAATAAAAGAGAAATGAGAGTAGATGCAAAGAAAACCAAAACAATAGAAGAAATCAGCCAGAGAATCAAAAAGGCAAGTGCAATATATAACCATCTAAGAAAGGCATTTGTAGGTAAGCAAGAATTGTCAACAAAAACCAAAATGGCAGTATACAATACAGTTTATTGTCCTACTCTCCTCCATGGCAGCAAAACCTGGACCTTAGACAGTAGAGAATACAGTAGAGTACAGGCAGCTGAAATGAAATATCTAAGAAGAGTAGTAGGGAAAACTAAAAGAGACCAATTCAGAAACACAACAATAAGAAATCAAACCAAAGCAGATGGCATAAAAACTAAGATAGAAACAAATCAATTGAGATGTTTTGGGCATGTAAACAGAATGAATGATAATAAAATAGCTAAAGCAGTATAAAGTGCTAAAGCCCAAGGTAAAAGACCAAAAGGCAGACCTCAGAGAAAGTGGGAATAAGATATAAAAGATGCATTGAAGCACAAAAATTTTAATTTTTGGAAGGAAACAGAAAATGTCAGGACAGGGCATCCTGGAGAAAGATCATCTTGGGCATCTGAACCCATACACCGAAAGGTAGAATGGGAAACTGATAAAGAAAGTAAAAAGAGTCATTTCCTTTCTTAATCATCTAA
The DNA here is from genome assembly GCA_037039925.1 of Doris montereyensis. Lineage (NCBI taxonomy): Eukaryota > Metazoa > Mollusca > Gastropoda > Nudibranchia > Dorididae > Doris > Doris montereyensis. The sequence continues at coordinate 201,616 of JAXRKP010000655.1, read as the reverse complement.
ACCTACATCTTTCGATTTGCTAGCTGTTGCTATAGATCGGTAGCCTTACCATAAGAACTCTAATTACATACCAGGCAAGTGGTGGAGAATGTGATGCGTATTCCACACGAAATGGTCACCTTGTCTGACTCGTTTTCATGATGATTGCAATTAGAAAATATTTACGAATGAACACACACTACTTTGTCAAAATGACAGATTGAAAACATGAAGAAAAAGGGGGAGGGAGGGTTAAGGAGAGAGAGAGAGAGAGAGAGACAGAGAGAGAGAGAGAGAGAGAGAGAGAGAGAGAGAGAGAGAGAGAGAGAGAGAGAGAGAGAGAGAGAGAGAGAGAGAGAGAGAGAGAGAGAGAGAGAGAGAGAGAGAGAGAGAGAGAGAGAGAGAGAGAGGGAGGGAGGGGAGGGAGGGGGGAGGGAGAGAGAGAGAGAGAGGGAGGGAGGGAGGGAGGGGGGAGGGAGGGAGGGAAGGAGGGGGAGGGAGGGAGGGAAGGAGGGAGAGGTAGAGGTAGAGAGAGAGAGGAGAGAGAGAGAGGGAGGAAGGAATTTGTCCAAAACAAAAATTTAAGCTTTTCCAGCCATACATGAAAAATGTGCAAAGGAAACCATGATTACGCAAAAAACAAAGAGGAGTAAAGTTGTTCCCGAATAAACTTTCCTGAATACAAAAATATAAAAAAAGGCAACAAGCATAAACAGTTCAATTCTTCATACGGAATCAAGAAAGTAACAAATGCATGCGAAATTATAAACATTTTTAACAATCTAGATTATTCCGGTTTCCGTAGTGTGACAATAATCATCTCTTGGACATGCCGCTTGTCCGACGCAGGTTTTATATTCCCAAACTACTACCTGTACCCATTTGCACATGGATCGAGGTGGGAGGAAATACATGTTCAGTTGTCTTTCCCAAGGAACAGAAGGAAGGATTCAAACCCGGGAACCCAAGGCTAACTGCTCGGACGCCGACGCCCAATTTAGCAACAAAACACATACATTTTCAAAGGCCATTGAAATTTTCCTTAAACGTTTTGAAAGAAAATTACGTTCATCAATTGTGAGGTCTGAATAGCACCATGATTTCTCTTTTTTGCTCAAAGCCATACCTTTTAAAAAAATCAGGTTAATGAAAAGATTTGAAATCAGGCTTTTAATATCAATTCCAAGATAATGTGTTACAATGCTATAATTGTTTAAAATAGGTTCTTTGAGAAAGAAACTAAAAAACAAACCAAAACCCCTGTTGAATTAAATATAAAATCAACGACAAAACACTAAACCCAATACAAACCAAATGGAAAAAACAATAAAAAAAACCCATTGAATACAACAAACCCTCACTCAGCAGTATAGAAAAAAAAGCTGTTCAATCAGAAGCAAGTCCACTCAATCAAACTGAAACCCACTCTATCAAACCGAAACCCACTCAATCAAACTGAAACCCATTCAATCAAACCAAAACTCACTCAATCAAAATGAAACCCACTCAATGAAAATTATATCCATTCAAACAAAAATGAACCCACTCAATCAAAAATAGACCCCTGTAATTGAAAGAAGACCTAGTTAATCAAAATCAGAGAGCACTCAAGAGCACCCTTATAGTGCAGGCAGATTTTAATTGCGTTGACTGTGAAACCACCAATTTATGCTGGTTTTCCAAGAACCAAGCAGCGCTTCCTGGAACTTGTTTTTAAAATGAGCCAGGGCTTTCTCGTCTGACAGGTGTGGGACGAGGGTCTCACGGAGGTAGTTGACGTCCTTTGGACTGCTCAATTGAGGAATTCCGCCTGACAGCATCATCATGAAGAGGGACATGAGGAGGGAAAACCTTTACGGAGAATCATGTAGGCCTTCTGACATAACTCCTCAAACCTGCGGAAAGAAAGGCGTAGAGATTGGAGATGACCAATCGAAGTTTTTGGTTTGACATAACTTGATTTTACCCACACCCACACAACTAAAGGTGTTCACAGGGTTTTTGGTACTGGCAGGATTTTAAAGTTGCCCGGACTGCCCTGTAAACAGCCAAGGGAGCTTTAACGTTGCCTGCACTGCCCTGTAAACAGCCAAGGGAACTTTAAAGCTGCCTGCACTGCCCTGTAAACAGCCAAGGGAACTTTAAAGCTGCCTGCACTGCCCTGTAAACAGCCAAGGGAACTTTAAAGCTGCCTGCACTGCCCTGTAAACAGCCAAGGGAACTTTAAAGCTGCCTGCACTGCCCTGTAAACAGCCAAGGGAGCTTTAACGTTGCCTGCACTGCCCTGTAAACAGCCAAGGGAACTTTAAAGCTGCCTGCACTGCCCTGTAAACAGCCAAGGGAACTTTAAAGCTGCCTGCACTGCCCTGTAAACAGCCAAGGGAGCTTTAAAGCTGCCTGCACTGCCCTGTAAACAGCCAAGGGAGCTTTAACGTTGCCTGCACTGCCCTGTAAACAGCCAAGGGCTTTAAAGCTGCCTGCACTGCCCTGTAAACAGCCAAGGGAGCTTTAAAGCTGCCTGCACTGCCTGTAAACAGCCAAGGGAACTTTAAAGCTGCCTGCACTGTCCTGTAAACAGCCAAGGGAACTTTAAAGCTGCCTGCACTGCCCTGTAAACAGCCAAGGGAACTTTAAAGCTGCCTGCACTGCCCTGTAAACAGCCAAGGGAACTTTAAAGCTGCCTGCACTGCCCTGTAAACAGCCAAGGGAACTTTAATGTGCACAGAGTGCCCTGTAAACAGCCAAGGAACTAATGAGACTGTCCCTGTTATCAAACGTCTCCCTGTAAACAGACTAGGAGGGTGGGCTAATGAGATGTCCCCAAAAACGTTGTGCGATCGAGGAAATGTGCAACATGTCGGGGCTCGAACCCACGATCACAAAGTTGTGAGGTAGACACCTTACCTCTAGACTGCTGTATCCATGACCAATTGAAGAGTCCCATGGGAAAAACAGTCACACTCATAGTCGCACAAGGTGCTGTAGCTGAACCGTAGTGTTGTGAGCTGATAATCACGACACTGGTTTAGACCCACGGCTGGCACAGGTGTTTCTTTTGTCATAACGTTGTACTCTTAATAAAAAGAACTTCACTCTACTTGCCTCCCTTAACTTAGGTGTGAATGAGTATCCGGCTATAAGGAGAGAAAGATCTTGACAGGTTTGTATACTCTATACTCCCCTGGAATTGAGAAGGACTTAAAACCAAAAGGCGTGTTGGGGGATAAATGATGAATGATGTACAGTCAGTGTGCCTGTATTTGTGTGGGGATACAGACTATATAAATCCATTGTTATCTTGTTATTAGCAAGACGGTGTCACCATTTGGGGTTTATTACAAACTCTCACTCTGCTGTGTGTTTAAGTCACTAAACTTCAAAGACAGTTCAAGGTTTTTGTTGTGCTCCATTGGAATTTACCTCTTCCACCACATGCATGTGATGATATCAGGGTGAATTAAGAGGAATCAGCTAGACGAAAGATAGATAGATAGATAGATAGATAGATAGATAGATAGATAGATAGATAGATAGATAGATAGATAGATAGATAGATAGATAGATAGATAGATAGATAGATAGATAGATAGATAGATAGATAGATAGATAGATAGTGAAAAAGGAAAGAAAAGAAATAGGATCTACCAGCAGCACCTGTCAACCCACCAGGCTGAAAGATGGACATGGAGATAACCAATTGGAGATTCCTCAGTGAAAAACTATTCTGCTCAAATAATCGTATGTGTATAAAATTAAAAAGTTATCTTTCGAAAGTGACATTCAAGCTAAAAGTGATAATAAAAAAGTTTTAAATCATAAATTACCACACACAGGAGGCCTGAGTTCAATTCTCAATTCGCCCTGATTTTTTCTGGCTCTCCTGCCGTCGACCCAGCAGCAAAATGGGTAGCTAAGTCTATTCAGACTCTGTGAAAGTGACGGTGGCGTGGAAAGCAATGGCAAACTACCACACTGTGCCGTATGCCAAGAAAAAATCAGGGCTCAACTCCTGATTACCCTACACTCACATTTTGAGTATGAGACTTACTTCCCTTTACAAGCATCAAGAAAAATCAGGGCTCGACTCCTGATTACCCTACACTCACACTCTGAGTATGAGACTTACTTCCCTTTACAAGCATCAAGAAAAATCAGGGCTCAACTCCTGATTACCCTACACTCACACTCTGAGTATGAGACTTACTTCCCTTACAAGCATCAAGAAAATCAGGGCTCAACTCCTGATTACCCTACACTCACACTCTGAGTATGGGACTTACTTCCCTTTACAAGCATTAAATAAAGAGCTTAAAGTAGAAAAATCTAATGAAGGTAAGATTTACCTGGCAAAATTTTCAGGTTTGCTGTCTCCTTTTTTGATGACATAAACAAAATGGCTTGTAAGCACAAATGGAACGCGCTCTCTTCTGACATGAAACTTGCTTTTAAAGTTGCCGAGGAAGTGACCGAAATCAATGTGAAACATCTGAAAGGAAAGAACAAGACACCAATTGGGATAGGATTGGATAAGAGAAGTAAATTTGCATACATAACTAGTGGTGTCAGTCTTCAATAGAATGTAGCCTTTTTCAGTTTATAAACAAAATAGAATGACTTCTACTGATGCTATCACCAAACATTACTATAGTAGTCTACAGCTAAGTAAGTGCAGTGTGGTCGGGAGACAAGAAAACTATGCACTAAGGCGCGGGCCGTGCTGTTAGGCACATTCACTCATAGTGATGTAACTGAGCGGCATAAGTTGAGGGATAATAGACAAAAAAAATCTTTGTCCTCTAATTTCCCAAATTGTTGCATTTGGTTGCAGGCTAGGAAGGGTAGGAGGTGACACCGGAGCCTCGACTCTCATGTTAAGCGATACAATCAACCACATAATAATAATGTGTTGAAATGTCTCCCTGCTCGTTTATGTCTGTCCAAGGCGTTAGTTGTTTTACTGGCTTCCCGTTTTTTTTTACTAAAAAACAAACTTTAAAACAAAACTAAATAGCATTGTGGAGATGAGTTTTTTTTTAGCAGATATTTGGCATGCGAAATGCCCAATACTGTGCATTTAGCCAGGGGCAAATTTATGCAGAATTAATAATGTTTTGCGCGATGACCGTGCACTTATGTGGACCGTGCACTTGGGCAACATGCACTTAGCTACTGTATTGCAACTGCTGCTTCAACTACAAAACTTCTACAAGTACAGCAGATGCTACTGCTACTACTATTACTACTGCTGCTAGTATTTCTACACAATTACAAACCATGACTACTATGATGACAACCATGACTACCACAACTACTGCAACTACGGTTACTACTGCGATGATGACGACGATTATAAGTATTACTTAAAAACATTTTTATTACTATTTCTGCCCTTCTGTTACCCCTATAAACAATAAGAACAATTATAGAAATGATAGTAATAATAATAATAATAATAATAATAATAATAATAATAATAATAATAATAATAATAATAATAATAATAATAATAATAATAATAAAAATTTTGGTTATACAAAGTATATTTAGATAGAGTACAAACACATTAGCCGCTAACACTTACCATAAAATACCCCATTGAATTAACAGTATCGATGCTACAACTTAACTGACTGGCCAAGGCGATACCCATTTGGTCTATGCGAACGCGAGCAGAAAATAGCGCTACCACAAAACATTGGTGTGTCACAATGAGGCCGACAATACTTTACAGCAGTGCAGGTTGGCGCGCCACTGCCTCTGACCTCAGCCAATGAATGAATGCTCCTGCAGCCTTTATTTTCTGACCGTAGCCTTGTGTGTTTGCAAACGCGCCATTTGTCCTTTGTTCTTTAAAATAGGTCATTTGTTGCTTATATTTAGTTGTTGCTTTGTATCATTTGTTTGCTTGGAAATTAAATTAAATAAACGTGTTTCTGAATGTCAAAAGAATTTTTATTTGATTGGATTTTACCCACATCCACAACTAACCTGATCTCGGGGTTTTCGTAGGATGAAAAAAAATTTGCGGGGATTCCCTGTAAACAGCCATGCCCACCTAGTTATATAAAATAAAAATCTCCGAACTGTGTCATGTTTGAAACTCAATTACCGGCAAACGAGCAGGAAAAGGGACAACGAAACTAAAAGGAAGTCACTCATAAATAAATTCCGCAATCCTTTCTTGAAGAGCTATTGGATATAACTCAATCAATGAAAAAGATACACACAGTGGCCATGGGTTGTATGATGGCCGCGGTATAGTGTTCATACTCTACTCAAAGTGTTTCCTCAGTTGTCTCATTCGTCCTTATAAAAATACAGAACTCTGAACCACTTCTTCTCCTTTATAAATAGAATCTTAGAAACCTCACTGTTTTCAGTGTGCTCACCTGCCCCGAGTCTTTCATCATGATGTTGTCGTTGTGTCTGTCGCCTATTCCAAGGATGTATGTCGCCACACAATACCCCGCACAGGAATGTAAGAACTCCTCAACAGCCAAATCCAAGCTGTTGTCATCAAGACCACAAACGAAAAAGAAAACAAATGAATATCCAAGTTTAAAATTTGGCCAATCTGACTTACAAGTTTGCTACATTCCTCACCCCCAATGGCTTATCACTAAATCAATCGTGATGCAATGGTGTCTAAAACATTTCATTTATCATTTATTTGTTTCGTTGAAATTTTAACCCTGATCACCATGCGCAATGATTTCAAGGTGAATTAAGAGTAGAACACAGCAGGATGAAAGACATATGAAAAGAGTATAACGAAAGAAGTATGAACCGTCACCGCCAATTTTACAACAGCGCTTTGCAAAGAATCTTTCTTCTTGGAAGATGAAAACAAAGTAGCAGACACTTCAAATTGATGTAATTTTAATGATAATTTAATTCCTTCTCATCCCGATGAGAACCTAGGGGCTGAAACCTAGAGGATGAGCCCCCTCCCTCCCTCCCTCCCTCCCCCCCCTCCCTCCCCCCGCTCAAGAAAAGTTTCTGATAATGACCTCCAATAGAGATTGGTGGAAATCTAAAAAATCCAACAATGTCAAACAGTGAGGCAAAAAAAATGTAGAAAGGAATCATTTGTAAAATTCCGCAATGCAGTACGTCCTGCTCCCTATTTGTAACTCCTCCCCCCACCTAACCCAACCCCCAACCCAAAGCTTTTGGTTTGATTTGATTTTGCCAATATCCCCAAGTAAGGTGATCTTGGGGTTTTTGGAAGGGTTTGTAATTTTTTCCAGACTGCCCTATAAACAACCACGTGGTCTTTAACACGCACACAGTCCTGTGAGCTGCAAAGGGACAACCTTTAAATTGTCCGTCTCCAATGGGACTAGGTATTGATCCACCTACATGGACCAGGGCTAGGGGGGGGGGTGGTAGGGGGAGTGGATTTTACATGAAAGAAGCTCAACAAAATCTTTCAACCATCAGGGCTTGAACCTACAACCTTACGGTTGTGGCGCCGACATCTTGCCTCTGAACTACCGAGCCCATCCCCCCTCCCCCTAGAAATCTCAATCAGCAAAGCCCCCTCCCCCCCACCAGAAGAAAAAAAAAAAACGACCAAAACATATGAAACACATAAACAAACAAAAATGAAAACCACGTTCCCATCCTTCCGAAAAAGCAAATACTAAATTCTTCCCCATAGACACACAAATACAAAAAAAGAGAATTCCTCCCCTACCAAAACAGAACAAAATCAATCAATGACATGAAATCTATATTTAAAAGATAGACTCACCTTTCCTCAGTCGGATGATTTTTCTTCAGCCATTCAAACAAAGCTTTCTTATCAAACGTCCTCTTTTTATACCTGTAAATAATATTTGGAAATATTAAACACTAAATAATAACAAATAATATTTGGAAATATTAAACACTAAATAATAGCAATCAAAATTTGGAAATATTAAACACTAAATAATAACAAATAAAATTTGGAAATATTAAACACTAAATAATAACAAATAATATTTGGAAATATTAAACACTAAATAATAATAAATAATATTTGGAAATATTAAACACTAAATAACAACAAATAATATTTCCATGTTAAGCAGAGTGGCGTTGGTAGCCTGGTGGTTAGGCTGCCAGACTAAGGGTCATGAGTGGGTTCAAATCTTGGCAATGCTGATTTTAGTGAAAGACACTTAAGACACATTTCCACACTTGTAAACTAGTGTAGTAAAGTTCAATCAAGGCCATTACAGCCAATGTATCGTGAAGCGGAACAGATGATAACAATCACCTCCTTGACAGGATGCTAGTTTAACGTAGGCCTTTACTCCCATGCTGGTGCCTGTACCCATTTGCTTGCACCAGAGGAAAATGCGTGTTAAGTGTCTTTCCCAAAAGGAACACAACATCAGACCCTGCTTTGCCAGGATTCGAACTCGGAACCTAAGTGGTCTCAAGTCTGGCAGTCTAAGCGTTTGCCCACTGACGCCACTATTTCCACACTTGAGCAAGACGTAAGTGAAGAGTTTATACGCAAAGTGAAATGTGTGCCAATCGTACACAAATTTTGGATTTGTAGATCACATCAAAGTTCATAGCTCAATCTATCTATTTCAAAAATTTATTATTACTCACAACAGGTAATGCATTTCTCATACCGGAAAGCTTCAAGTCTGATTTTAAAGATAACTGTAAGCCATTTATAACTTTCAGTGTAAACTATAGTAGTGTCTGCCTAACATCCCATCCCTTGGGAAATTGTTGAAAAAGTGGGATGTTAGCCAGACCCGAATCTTAGGCAGACATCATTCCAGCATCAATAGCACACCACAAACCTCATGTTATTTACAGAAGATCCAATTTTAAAGTGTAAATGGGTGGTCAAAAAATTCAATTTAATAAAAATAAAAAAATGCTTTCTCACTCTGTAACAGAAGGGTCTATTCTTCGCACCTTGAAACCCGACATCTCTTATCTCTAATTGGACTCTACCATGGTTCACTGATGACGTGAAGATAACATCAGTTTTCTCTAACTCAAATAAGGTATGATTTGGCTAACCAATCAGAAAGATAGTTTAACGCTCGCTTCATTTAAGCCAGTAAGTTCAATGAAAATAGATACAGTTTAAGGGCATCCCCCATGCACACAGAAAGCCATCCTTCCCACCACGACAGAGTTGGCAGGAGGAACACGGCAAAATCCAGCCTCACAACAGAGTTGGTAGGAGGAACACGGGCAAAGCCAGCCTTCCCACGACAGAGTTGGCAGGAGGAACATGGCAAAAGCCAGCCTTCCCACGACAGAATAGATTGGTAGGAGGAACAGTCCAGCCTTCCCACAACAGAGGCATCCCAGCCTTCCCATGCACATGGCAAAATCCAGAAAAAGTTGGCCAGCCCAGCCTTCCCACAGAGTTGGCCATGCAACAGAGTTGGCAGGAGGAACACGGCAAAATCCAGCCTTCCCACGACAGAGTTGGCAGGAGGAACATGGCAAAATCCAGCCTTCCCACGACAGAGTTGGCAGGAGGAACACGGCAAAATCCAGCCTTCCCACGACAGAGTTGGCAGGAGGAACACGGCAAAATCCAGCCTTCCCCGCGACAGCCTTCCCACAGAGTTGGCAGGAGGAACATGGCAAAATCCAGCCTTCCCACAGAGTTGGCAGCAGGAGGAACACGGCAAAATCCAGCCTTCCCGACAGAGTTGGCAGGAGTTCCAGCCTTCCCGCAGAGTTGTAGGAGGAACACGGCAAAATCCAGCCTTCCCACAGAGTTGGCAGGAGGAACACGGCTCCCAGCCTTCCCGACAGCAGAGGAGGAACACGGCAAAATCAGCCTTCCCACGACAGAGTTGGCAGGAGGAGGAACATGGCAAAAGCCAGCCTTTCCCACAACAGAGTTGGTAGGAGGAACATGGCAAAATCTGGCCTTCCCACAACAGAGACGACAAGAGGAACATGGCAAAATCCGGCCTTCCCACGACAGAGTTGGCAGGAGGAACACGGCAAAATCCAGCCTTCCCACGACAGAGTTGGCAGGAGGAACACGGCAAAATCCAGCCTTCCCACGACAGAGTTGGCAGGGGGAACATGGCAAAATCCGGCCTTAACACTACAAGGTTTGTTAGGACAGGACAGAAGAAAGCTGAGCTATCACGCCACAGGTGTTAAGGTGGGTGCCCAGTGGTGCCTTGATGTTCCCAATTGGCCGGGTGAAGCAGTTGACAACACTTTAATCATGCACAAGTGACTGTATCAACATCCTAGTCAAGTTTATGACTGAGATGGCTGTCACTGGCACCGGTAATCATTGTGAAACGATTAGCATGGCGACGACTATATAGTGAGAAAATTTGTGTCCAGTCTCTGCCCCCCCACCCCACCGCCACCGCCACCACCCCGCCCCACTCTGCACAACCCCAAGAAAACAAAAGAACACAAGCACAAACAGACAATGAATATCAAAACGCAATAATACTGACCATTTCTGTATATTGGCTAAGGTGGACGCCGGAGTGACCACTTCTATCATCCCTTGTTCCAGATCTGTTGCCATGCACATGTATGGGTTCATTCTAGGAGGGCAGAAGAATAAAATTGGTTATATTTCTATTACAAGGAAACAGAATAAAGGAAATATATAAACAATGAATCATGTAGCGATCGCTTTTTGCTAGCTGTCGTACAGGATAGTTTCGTTGGGTTCTTATCGTTCATCCGCTTTTTTTTAACCGTGTCTTCTTTTAGAAGTTGTAGTAAAATTGAAATTGTCGCTTCAAGTCAAAAATGTATTTGCCTCCGATGTGTTCTCCTGCAGTTTTTTTTTATTATTTGATTTAATTTGCCCACATCCACAACTAAGGTGCTGTCAGGGTATTTGGTCTTTCTTTCTTTCCTTCTTTATTAGTCCCCATTCTGTATGGGTTTAGATGCCCAAAATGATCTTTCTCCAGGCTGCCCTGTCCTGACATTTTCTGTCTCCTTTCATGAAAGTCAAATCTCTCTGCCTCAATGCCTTTTTTATATCTTCTTCCCATTCTCTCCGAGGTCTGCCCCTAGTCCTTCACCTTGAGTTTTGGCACTGTATACTGATTAAGCTATTCCATTGTCATTCATTCTGTCAACATGCCCAAACCATCTCACTTGATTTATTTCTATCTCAGTTTTCATGCCATCCGCTTTGGTTTGATCTTTTAATGTTATGTTTCCGACTCTATCTCTTCTCAGGTATTTCACTTCAGCTGCCCCGTACTCTATTGTATTCCCCACTGTCTAAGGTCAAGGTTTCGCAGCATTTGCCCTTGGACTCTCTGGCTGACCTCCACTTTCAGTTCTCCCTATGAGTCAATCATTACTCTTCGGTAATTGTAGCTTTGAACCTGCTCTAAACTCTCCCTGTCCAATCCAAGATCTTGTGTTTTAGCTTCCCTAGTTACTAGCATTGTTCTTGTTTTCCCTGCATTTGATATTTGGTAGGATTTTGACTTGCCCGGACTGCCCTGTAAACAGCCCAGGGATCTTTAACGTGCACAGAGTGTTGTGATCTGCATATGGGACCTCCTTTTTATCGTCTGTCACTGACCTGTTTCATTGGAGGAGAAGGGAGGCTCGGTAGTCCAGAGGCAAGGTGTCGGCCACTCAACCAAAAAGTAGTGGGTT
>JAXRKP010000655.1:120000-187500 GCA_037039925.1 Doris montereyensis | reverse complement strand
ACAACGAATGAGAGTAAATTCAAAGAAAACCAAAACAAAGCTAGTAACTAGGGGAGCTAAAACACAAAATCTTAAATTCGACTGGGAGAAATTAAATCAAGCCCAAAGCTACAATTACCTAGGAGTAATGATTAACGCAGAGGGAAAACTAGGAGAAGAAATCAGCCAGAGAATCCAGAAGGAAAGTGCAATATATAACCATCAGGGAAAGGCATTTATAGGTAAACAAGAATTGTCCACAAAAACCAAAATGGCAGTATACAACACAGTTTATTGTCCTACTCTCCTCTATGACAGTGAAACCTGGACCTTAGACAGTGGGGAATACAGTAGAGTACAAGCAGCTGAAAGGAAATATCTAAGAAGAGTAGTAGAGAAAACTAAAAGAGATAAAATCAGAAACACAAACATGCAAACAATAAGAGATCAAATCAAAGCAGATGGCATAAAAACTAAGATAGAAATAAATCAACTGAGACGGTTTGGGCATGTAAACAGAATGAATGCCAATAGAATAGCTAAATCAGGATACAGTGCTAAAGCCATAGATAAAAGACCAAAACGCAGACCTCGGAGAAAGTGGGAAGAAGATATAAAAGAGGCATTAAAGCAAAGAAATTTAACTTTCACGGTAGGAAACAGAAAATGTCAGAACAGGGCAGCCTGGAAAAAGATCATTTTGGGCATCTAAACCCGTACACCCTGGGAGGTAGAATGAGAGCTGATAAAGATTATTCTCACATCATACTACCAGCTCAATGAACAGGGTCATGAAAAGACATTGACACAAATCAATAGAACTATGAGGATATAATTATTATCACAGTACAGTCAGTCTCAAGAACTATGAGGATATAATTATTATCACAGTACAGTCAGTCTCACCATCTCCATTCTTGTAAATGATGTAAATATCAGGGCCCAGATTGTCTTCATTGGACCACACCAGCCATAGCGGCCTCTTCTTTGACTGCATGAAACGACTTTTGTCCACCCTGTGATGGCAAATATGAAAAAGAAAAAAAAACAATTTAAAAGATGAAGACCACACAAGAGAAAATATCTGCACATGAGTCTAGATCAGAGGTCTGGTAGAGGCATGAGTTGCAGCACCTGGCCACTCAAGCATCTGTTCTGGCTTCGATTTTCTTACCCTATCCTTTGCATATGCAGTGATCTCAGGATGAATTCAGAGGAAACCACGAGAAGTTGAAAGACATGCCCTACTCACTGACTGTTTTGTTTTTCTTTTATTGGAATTCACCCTGTCCACCAAATACGGTGATATCAGGGTGAATTAAGAGGAACCAGCAAGATGAAAGAGAGCAGTGAAAGCATGAAAGGAAAGAAGAAGGACCTATCCATAGAGCCTGGCATATGCCAACCTATGCTAACTAAGCAACCAGACTCTCATAAGTACTTATTAATTAACTGAAAAAAAAAAAGAAAAAAACATCACTTTCTATCTGAGGGAAAGGGATGAAATTTATGCTCTTACATGTATATTATACTGTATCTTAAAAAATGTATATAGATAGATAGATATATATACATAGTGTATCTATACCCGTAAATTATTTCATCTGTTTTCTTTAAAGGTCTTTGATACACAAAGTTTCTTTCTTACTTACTGAAGGAAAGGTATCATGATTATTTAACTGACGTAATCTACCCTCGAGCAAACTTTTTTTTTTTTTTAAAAGAGAAATCATTATTCACTATTTTAAGTGAATGATTAATTAAATAATGAAGGGCACAAATTGGAAGAATAAAAAAGCCTCCTCCCTACTTTCCAGATCTTCATACGCTGGTCAACTGAGGCAAAAATTAGACTCCTTGTGCATGCAAACTTAAAAATAAAAACCTTAAAATAAACACAGCTCATTGCATATATAACACAACAACAATATAATTCAAACAACATAACTATAGATACACTGAGAGGCAAACCTATCTTTTAAAGAAAATAACAGAAATCATAACCAAAACCTAATATTACTATAATAAGCATTTCATTCATGCAGGTAAAATAATAATCAAACTTGAGCAGTCAGATTGTTGACAAATTCAAAACTTTCATGACCTAAATTAACGTAAGAAGACATGAACCCCTTCACTACCATGTGGCCATCAATTCTAAGGGCCACTTTGTGCATGCTACATGCCATATGCCATGTGTCTACAGAATTTATGGGCTCTGCCCAATCTGTGACGCGCATGCTATATGCCATGTGCCTGTAAAATTTACGCGTTTATGACACGACGTGTCTAAGGGACATAAATATATAAAACACTTGCAAATTGTTAGAATAACATTCCTAGGTCACCTAGGTGGTGAAGGGGGTCAAGGTGCCATGGCAGACAAGTCAAAATAAAAAATCAAGAGACCCTGCCCTAAAAGCCTGTTAGTGTTAGATTTCAAAAGATAAACATAGCAGTATAGAAAGGTCTTGGAAAGATAAAAAAAAAATTTTTTTAATCACAAACACGTTTCACACTACAGAAATATTTCTGAAGACTCTGAAACCAAGTCATAAAAGAGCGTTTGGTGTCATTAAAATTTACCCTGTCCACCATATGCGGTGTTCTAAAGAGGAATTAAGAAGAAACAGTCAGATGAAAGATGGGTGAAAAAGCGGAAAGAAAGAAGTTTGACCAACCCGAAATGAGTCCCGACCTTCCCCATCTAGAAAAAAAACCAATATCACATATACCAGCAATAAAAAAAACAATAAACAAAAGGCCAAAAAACATCTCCGAGAATAGAACTCAAAGAAACAAAATGTGCCGACAAATTTGCGTGAGGTTAAATGGGTTAAATGTGATGATACAAAATGGACATCAAGTTTGCATGCAAGACTTTAGAAATAAAACAACTGAAACATATATACATGTATGTAGAGAGAGAATGACTGAACACAAAAGACAGGAAGTGAACATTGATGCAACGAAGCAAATGAAATGTAAGATCAGCAAAATGACTTCTCCAATGATTGACAGATAAAATAAGGGAAAAAAGAAAACAGAGGAAGACAAGAAAGTAAGGGAAAAGATATAACGGATGAGACAATAAAAGTAAAGAAAAAGAGAAAAAAAGTAAGACACTAAAATAAATGAAAAAGAAGAAAAAATGTATGAAAGAGATAAAAAGATAAGACAATGAAAGATACAAAACAAAATCCAAGAAGATAAAGGGGAAAAAAAACAGTAAGACAATAAAATAAAGGAAAAATGAGGGGGAACAAAGTAAGACAAAAAGCAAAACACACACACATACACACACACACACACACACACACACAAAAAAGAAGGGGAAAAATCCAAAGAAGAAACAACACCTGCGTAAAAAAAATAATCACATTGCTGCCAGTTATGAACTCGCATATTTCACGTAGTATTTCACAAAAAGCACTTGGAATATTCTGTACAACATTAAAATTGAGCAGTATAAAAGCACAGCGGTAACTTACCGTTCCTCCTGATTGAGTAAAACAATGAAAAAATTTCAAAATAAACATTAAACAGCAAAGCGGGAATCTCTTTTCCTCTATCATTAAGCAGACGGAATGTGAAGACTGATAGATTGATTGACATTTACCACATCCACCATATGCGGTTATCTCAGGGGCAATTAAAAAGAAACAAGCATGATGAAAGAGAGAGACGTGAAAGAGTGAGAGAAAAGAAGTAGGACATACCAGAAGCGACCGTCAACCGCCCGCGATGTGGAGATTTTTTTGTTTTTATCAATTACTATGAATCGGTAACCACCACTTACAACAAAAAAAACATTAACACAAGATGACGCTGTGACGGATAGGCCTCCTTCTAAATAAAATGTCTACATGAAGCTCTACCTAGTTGTCAACTAATAAGTTATGTGCAAGACAACTTTGTTATTATCAAAGAAAAATGTCATTCCGATACATTTAAACATTTGTTGAGGACATTGAAGAAAATAAGATGAGCAGATAAAGTTTAAAGACACACATCTATTTATAATATAAAACTGTCTCTCTCACCCTTTAAGTGCAGTAAACTCAGGAACATTTACAGCCAAGACCATCATATTTTGCATATAGGTTCAAAATAGACTGTATTGGGTTCTTGCTGTGTTAGCTGGACCAATACAGTATTTGAACTTATTGAAATAGACTGTTTGCCTGATATCAATGAAAGTTTTTCTTGTCACTAATTCACCTCTTTCTATCATTACACAACAAGAAGTCTGCGGGATCAGTATCGGGCACTAACTGAATCTAATACTAATAATCGTACTTGATATCACCCATACCCCATACATGAACTCCACCGATAAAGACGGAACAAACTTGTGACGTTTGGAATAACGCTCTGTCGGACAACAAATGAGAAATATCTAGAATTTAGATTTATACCCGAAACATACTCAACACTGAAGTTATGCGTATTGGCAAAAACAATACTATTCCAACTTTTTAACTATAATACCTAATATAAATGTGTCGCGTCGGTGGCCTGGTGGTTGAATTGATGGACCTGGGATCATGAGGTCCTGGGTTCAAATCACAGCAATGCTAGGTCCAATGTTTTGTTCCTTTGGAAAAGACATTTAACACACATTTTCCTCCCTCGGCCAGGGGGAAAGATGGGTCCAGGAGGTGACTATCATGACCTGTTCCGGTTCACGCTATAGAAAAAGGGGTAAGCTTCGGCTCTATGGGTCATAATAGCCTTGAAGGAACTTTGCTTTTTCACCTATTTAAAATGGCAGCTTAGGTGAATGAAAATTCTACTCATACATCGGAAAACAAAGAAATTTCCCTTAATTGAAAGTGACTTTTGGTAGAAAAATTCATCAAAATGCAAACAATCTTGGGATCATTTAGAACGCACATGCAAGATATTGTTACTCGTACTCCATAGGTGCCACTGGCCAAAACTCAAATTGCTGAAAATTTTGTGGACAAGCGCCAAAATACGGGAGCAGAGCGTAGTTAGTAAAAAAGGTACCTTAAAAAGACAAAAGAACACTAAATCAAACTAAAAATAAGGACAGTATTTATGAAAACTCACCTCTAGTGGGTCAACCCTGACTTTAATTACCATTCGCGGGTTTTAGTCCTATTCAGTACTATCGCATTTTTTATTTCCAGCTTGTTTATTAACTCACAGCTTAGCTCAAGTTACCGGGACCCACGGCATTTTTTTATCATTATTTTTTTGGATGGGGTCGCCGAAACAACAGAAACAACGACCGCTATTTGTGAGGGGAAAAAATAAGAACCAAAATCCCCCACCCCCTCCCCATAGCGGCGATAGCGGAAGATAGCGGCTAGTCTGCAAAATAGCGGAATACCACTGCTGGAGAAGTGGCACCTATATTAGTGGCCTAGCAGCAGAGCCTTTTGCGCACAAAAAGCAATCGCCTCAAAATTACATATATATATATATATATATATATATATATATATATATAGCTATATATATATATATATATATAGCTATATATATATATATATATATATATAATGCAAATATATCATCAATTACATAGTTTTTACACACCAATGCTAAAATACATAACAATAAGACATGTCGCATGTTGTAAAATAATTACTTATAAGTCCAATCTGAAGTGATGCTATGTGGTATGGTAATAGAGACGGAGAGAATGACAGCGGCTGTGAAGATTTATTCTTGTCTGACTTTCTATTAAGGTTCATTTCACAAACGAAGGGAAGGTTTTCATCTGCCATTCCATGTATTTTTTATTATTTTTTTATTATTTATTTTTTAGGTAATGATTTCTTTTCTTTCTTTCTTTTTTTTCCCCCTGCTTTGTTTAGTTGTTTGTTTTTCATTGTAGATGTTTGGTTGTGTGTGTGTGTGTGTGTGTGTTGTCCTTTCTTTCTTTTTTTATTCTTTACAACAGTTTGTAGCCAAGGACAGTGAAAACTAACCAGTAAGTACAACGAAAAAAATCTGGACAAAAATTAAAATTTTAAAGCTAAAGTTTTTAAAAAAAAATTTAAAATCAAACCGACAGCCTACATTTTTCTTCTCCAATCCAGTCATCTAGTTTCCATAAAACCTTTGACGACACAATTCATATGTCAAAAGGAAAAAAACATAAAACAAATCTTAAGTCTTCAGAAGGAAATAGCTAAGGACTGACGGCTACAAGGGTAGTGAGAGGGTGACATAAACTAAAGAATACAAATAACCAACACCTCCTAGTACAAATAATATTCAGAGTTGTTAAGATCTAAACACGTATCTGTGAATTATTTCAAAAATTCATATAAACCTCTGATTATTCAAGGTGTCTAGCACGTATTCTTTGATTCTTTCTTCCAATGGATGCGTTAAGATGCCCGAAATGATCTTTCGCCATGCTACCCTGTCCTGATATTTTCTGTTTCCTTCTACGAAGGTTAAAATTCTTTGCTTTAGTGCCTCTTGATATCTTCTTCCAACTTTCTATGAGGTTTGCCTTTTGGACTTTTATTATACCTTTTGATCTTTTATCATTGTATACTGGCTTAGCTATTCTCTGTGTACCCCGGTAGGTGGTAGGGCTGCCATCTTCAGACCTCCTACCGGGCTTTGATTGTGATTTTCTGTTAGGGTCAGCCTTTGACCAGCCAAGACCCGCCTGAAAGGCAGCAAGAGATTCATAATGGGCGGGGTATGTGCACTGCCACCCCCCCCCGGTTCTAGCATTTATACAGAGAGATATATAGTGTGACTCCTGGCTAATACAGTCCTTACCAGGCTAGATCTACTTTTGAGAACGCATAGATTGATCTGTTCTAAGTGTAAAGAGAAAATGGTGAAGCATGGGGCATGTCGAAAGTAAAGGATAATGACATTAAATAATGTTAAAGCCCCCAAAGGAACACAGACGAAACAAATACAAGGAATAACCAGAAAAAAATCTTAGCCACCATGGGCATTGAACCCAGGGCCTCAGGGGTCGGCACCCCGTGGGAGTTTATTAAAAAGAATACAGTATTCGTATGTCAAACTAAATGTTGTCGGGCACTCACCTGAGTTCCTGCATCTTGAACAGTGGTGACAAGGGGCTGGACAGATTGGACATGCACCTCCTGAACGTCTGCTGACTCAACACCTTGTGCAGCATTTCTTCTGTTTCTTTTCTCTTGGCCTGATATGTCACAGATAATATATATATATATATATATATATATATATATATATATATATATATATATATATATATATATATATATATATATATATATATATATATATATATATATATATTTATGTATGTATGAGAAGACGTGTACTTAGATGTATTTAAATGTATATATTGATATGTATGTTTAGCTTTATATGTGTATGCGTGATGGATTTATAAATATAAAGATCAACAGTTAGATAGATACTAGATAGATAGATAGATAGATAGATAGATAGATAGATAGATAGATAGATAGATAGATAGATAGATAGATAGATAGATAGATAGATAGATAGATTATGATAGATAGATAGATAGATAGATATATAGATATAGATAGATAGATAGATAGATAGATAGATAGATAGATAGTGTACATAGATAGATAGATAGGATAAATAGATATAGATAGATACATGTATATATTGATATGTATAGATAGATTTTATAGTGTATGATAGATAGATAAATATAAAGATCAACATTAGATAGATACATAGTAGATAGATAGATAGATAGATAGATAGATAGATAGATAGATAGATAGATAGATAGATAGATAAATAGATAGATAGATAGATTAGATAGATAGATAGATAGATAGATAGATTAGATAGATAGATAGATTTATAAATAGAAAGATAGATAGATAGATAGATAGATAGATAGATAGATAAATACATAGATAGATAGATAGATAGATAGATAAAGACAGACAGACAGACAGACAGACAGATAGAAAGCTAGCTAGAAAGACAGATGGAAATACGTTGCTTTGATTACTTGTACTATGTGTACGCCTCACGTAGGACTGTTTATTTTACACGGTTTATGTTTTGTATTTCATGGCTACGTACAAATATTACTGTTTTTGTGTGAGATGTTGTAACGTCAATATGGTCATGCTAAGTTTCTTAGTTAAGAGACAAGTAAAGGCTTCTATTCTATTCTATTCTATTCCATATGCTGAATCAAAGTAGATGTAAGCAATGAAAGTATGAAAGTTACTAGATGTCAATGTTTATATTTCCAGCTATTTTGCTATGTCATTGGATTACGTTTCCGGCATTGGCAAATACCTGTATTTTCAAATCACTGCACACTTCCTGTATGTATAGTACAAGTACATTACTGTGATAGCAATAATTCATTTATAAAGCGCACAAATCCATCTAAATGATCTATGACGGTGGGAATGAAAACTTATCCCATACAAACACAAAACAAAGTTTCATAACATTAGAAAGCAAGTGAGTAAAAAGAAGTACAATTACACATTATAAGCGCAACAATTTGATGAAATGGAGAAATGAATTTTCACAACTTAAGATATTGGTTTATAACGGAAATTGTTTTCATCTTGGGGGGAAAATACTTATTCATAATTATGCTTTCTTATATAGAGCAACATGCTGAAAAATAAATGCTTGCGTCATGTGAAGAAAAATTCCCTCCCCTTCATGCTTCTTTATTTTCCTTGTTTGTTTCATTGTAATTTACCCTGTCCATCATATGAGTTGATCTCAGGGTAAATTAAGAGCTACCAGCTAGATGAAAGACGCGTATAAGAGTAAAGAGAGAAAGAAGTAAGACCTACCAGCAGCAGCATATGCAAATCACCCATTTTCCCCCATCCCCAACATAAAAATCAACACAGAATTGTTAAAGATTGAGACAGAGAAATGGCTGAAAAATCATTTTTTGTTTATAGGATTTTCTTTTCTTCTTTTCCCTTCTTATTCTTTGTTCTCTCCTTCCTGGGTTCTTTATCAGTGATGCCATAACTCACTCACCAAAAGGCATTGCACTGATAACACTGACATCTCTCACCTGATCAGCGATATTGCCTGTCTTGATGAGCGAGTTCAGAGCGTACAGCTTCTTCAAAGCTTCCTGCTGACGCATAAGCTCCATGAGGTGATCGTAGTTGTTCCGCAGGTAACACTCAAGAATCAGACTGTACTGAGTGCTGACCGTTAGGTTATGGCACTCAGATCTGATAGGGTTAAAAAGAAATTTTAATTAAACAGAGAGAAAAAACACCCCAAGGGACCCATGAGTGGGTAGAAGGAAGAGACTTTCATAGCGGTAGCTCCAAACCATTGGCTAAAGACAGAAAAAATAAACTTAACTAACTACTCTGCGACCATTGAAAATCCCATATTAAGTGGAAGGGAAGAGCTATGTGTGAATAAATCGACCACGGTCCATCCAAAAGTTTAACAGTTTGAACAGATAGCTGTGACGTATTCACCAAGTGCCATCCGAAAGTTAACAGATTGAAGAGATAGCTGTGACAAATTCACCGAGTTCCAACCAAAAGTTTACAGTATGAACGGATGTTTGTGACAAATAATCAAGTTCCATCCCAAGGTTGACATATTGTTGAACAGATAGCTGTGACAAGTTCACAAAGTTCCATCCCAAAGTTGACATATTGAACAGATAGCTGTGACAAGTTCACTAAGTCCCATCCCAAGGTTGACATATTGAACAGATAGCTGTGACAAGTTCACTAAGTTCCATCCCAAGGTTGACATAATGAACAGATAGCTGTGACAAGTTCACTAAGTTCCATCCCAAAGTTGACATATTGAACAGATAGCTGTGACAAGTTCACTAAGTTCCATCCCAAAGTTGACATATTGAACAGATAGCTGTGACAAGTTCACTAAGTTCCATCCCAAAGTTGACATATTGAACAGATAGCTGTGATAAGTTCACTAAGTTCCATCCCAAAGTTGACATATTGAACAGATAGCTGTGACAAGTTCACTAAGTTCCATCCCAAAGTTGACATATTGAACAGATAGCTGTGACAAGTTCACTAAGTTCCATCCCAAAGTTGACATATTGAACAGATAGCTGTGACAAGTTCACTAAGTTCCACCCCAAGGTTGACATATTGAACAGATAGCTGTGACAAGTTCACTAAGTTCCATCCCAAGATTGACATACTAAACAGATAGCTGTGACAAGTTCACTAAGTTCCATCCCAAAGTTGACATATTGAACAGATAGCTGTGACAAGTTCACTAAGTTCCATCACAAGGTTGACGTATTGAACAGATAGCTGTGATAAGTTCACTAAGTTCCATCCCAAGGTTGACATATTGAACAGATAGCTGTGATAAGTTCACCAAAGTTAACATATTGAACAGATAGCTGTGACAAGTTCACTAAGTTCCATCCCAAGGTTGACATATTGAACAGATAGCTGTGACAAGTTCACTAAGTTCCACCCCAAGGTTGACATATTGAACAGATAGCTGTGACAAGTTCACTAAGTTCCATCCCAAGATTGACATATTGAACAGATAGCTGTGACAAGTTCACTAAGTTCCATCCCAAAGTTGACATATTGAACAGATAGCTGTGACAAGTTCACTAAGTTCCATCACAAGGTTGGACGTATTGAACAGATAGCTGTGATTAGTTCACTAAGTTCCATCCCAAGGTTGACATATTGAACAGATAGCTGTGACAAGTTCACCAAAGTTAACATATTGAACAGATAGCTGTGACAAGTTCACAAAGTTCCATCCCAAAGTTGACATATTGAACAGATAGCTGTGACAAGTTCACTAAGTTCAATCCCAAAGTTGACATATTGAACAGATAGCTGTGACAAGTTCACTAAGTTTCATCCCAACGTTGACATATTGAACAGATAGCTGTGACAAGTTTACTAAGTCCCATCCCAAGGTTGACATATTGAACAGATAGCTGTGACAAGTTCACTAAGTTCCATCCCTAGGTTGACATATTGAACAGATAGCTGTGACAAGTTCACTAAGTCCCATCCCAAGGTTGACATATTGAACAGATATCACGTGACAAGTTCACTTAGTCCCATCTTTTCTTTTTATTATTATTATTCTTCTTCAATCTCTACAATTTTATTGGCATTATGAGAGAATGTACGTAGTTCCTTCTTTTCAGACGTGGCTGTGGGGCGTCTGAACTATTTGCACCTTTCGGTCAGGGGCCTCAAACTTCCGCCTGCTTTTCTGTCTGGGTATGCTCTCGTAGGCTTTGATCGTCTAAGATCTTCCCACAAGCCAGTGGAGGTTTGGAATAGACAACCTACCATGGTTAAGGAGCTCTGTCTACCCCATTTATTAATCTTGCCTCTACCCTTCTACCTGTCCAGCTTGGGTGACCCTTCCAGGAGCTTAAGCTTCCCGCTGACATAGCTCTCCAGGTCGCTGAGACATGCAAGCAAGCCACTACACCATGATGAGGAATGAACGTTGTGATGGCTGTTCCATCCAAAAGTTAACAGTTTAAACAGAGACTTGGGACAAATTCACCACGTTCTAACATAATTCTTACAGCTGAAAAATCTACCTGTGATAAAGTCATCAATTCCTTCCCAAAACTTAACAATTTAAGAAGCCTCATCACACAATATAGTCGACCCATTGATGCTAGGCTAGAGTCGATTCAACATGAACAAAGATCGATTCAGACTTGTCCATTTCTAGTTTTTAAATATTCCACACAGTTAAGAGAAATTGCAGAACATTATTTTTAAGTTGACATTTTTAGGTCTAATCACTGAAGTTGAAATTTTTAAGTCTAATCAAAGAAGTTGACAATTTTAGGTCTAATCAAAGAAGTTGACATTTTTAAGTCTAATCAAAGAAGTTGACATTTTGAAGTCTAATCACTGAAGTTGGCATTTTTAGGTCTAATCACCGAAGTTGACATTTTTAGGTCTAATCACCAAAGTTTACAAGTTTTAGGTCTAATCACCAAAGTTGACAAGTTTTAGGTCTAATCACCAAAGTTGATAAGTTTTAGGTCTAATCACCAAAGTTGACAAGTTTTAGGTCTAATCACCAAAGTTGACAAGTTTTAGGTCTAATCCCCGAAGTTGACAAGTTTTAGGTCTAATCACCAAAGTTGACAAGTTTTAGGTTTAATCACCAAAGTTGACAAGTTTTAGGTCTAATCCCCGAAGTTGACATTTTTAGGTCTAATCACTGAAAATATTTCTGTAAATTTAAAAAAATGTCCCTAATTTTGATTAAACCTACCATCTTCAATACATTTTATGCTTGTTCCAATAGTTGGTTTCATTTGGGTCTTGTTCCAATAGTTGGTAGAGTTCATTTGGATCTTGGTTCTAATAGTTGGTAGAGTTCATTTTCTTGTTCCAATAGTTGGTAGAGTTCATTTGGAAATCACTTGTTCCAATAGTTATTAGAGTTCATTTCTTGTTCCAAAGTTGGTAGAGTTCATTTCAATCTTGTTCCAATAGTTGGTAGGTATTGGGATCTTGTTCCAATAGTTGTTCATTTGGATCATTTTTGTTCCAATAGTTGGTAGAGTTCATTGGGATCTTGTTCCAATAGTTGGTAGAGTTCATTGGGATCTTGTTCCAATAGTTGGTAGAGTTCATTTGGGATCTTGTTCCAATAGTTGGTAGAGTTCATTTGGATCTTGTTCCAATAGTTGGTAGAGTTCATTTGGATCTTGTTCCAATAGTTGGTTCCAGGGAGTTCATTGGATTTGTTCCAATAGTTGGTTCAATAGTTGGTAGAGTTCATTGGATCTTGTTCCAATAGTTGGTAGAGTTCATTGGGATCTTGTTCCAATAGTTGGTAGAGTTCATTTGGATCTTGTTCCAATAGTTGGTAGAGTTCATTGGGATCTTGTTCCAATAGTTGGTAGAGTTCATTGGGATCTTGTTCCATAGTGGATCTTGTTCCAATAGTTGGTAGAGTTCATTTGGATCTTGTTCCAATAGTTGGTAGAGTTCATTGGGAAATTCATTTGGATCTTGTTCCAATAGTTGGTTAGAGTTCATTGGATCTTGTTCCATCTTTGGATCTCCAATAGTTGGTAGAGTTCATTGGGATCTTGTTCCAATAGTTGGTTAGAGTTCATTGGGATCTTGTTCCAATAGTTGGTAGAGTTCATTGGGATCTTGTTCCAATAGTTGGTTAGAGTTCATTTGGATCTTGTTCAATAGTTGGTAGAGTTCATTGGGATCTTGTTCCAATAGTTGGTTTCAGAGTTCATTTGGATCTTGTTCCAATCTTGGATCTTGTTCCAATAGTTGGTAGAGGTCATTCAGTTCCAATAGTGAGATTTCAATCTTGTTCCAATAGTTGGTAGAGCTCATTGGGATCTTGTTCCAATAGTTGGTAGAGTTCATTGGGATCTTGTTCCAATAGTTTCAAAAATGAAGTCATTGGGATCTTGTTCCAATAGTTGGTAAGCTCAATGGGATCTTGTTCCAATAGTTGGTAGAGCTCTTGGATTGGGATCTTAGAGTAATTCAACAATAGTAAGTTCATTGGGATCTTGTTCAATAAAGATTGGGACTTGACCAATAATCATATGGTAGAGTTCATATGATCTTGTTCAAAGTTGGTAGATGCCACCCACCTTAGTTCCATTACAGTATGATTCATCATCTTTTCCTTTCAAGAAATGCAACTTTTATAATCTAATTACTGCTGAATGGACATGATTACCAGGAAAAAAACTGAAGCAATCAGAGACCTAAGCAGTATGTGTGCACTGCCTTTGTCCAAAAATACTTTGGTTTGTTTTACCTGAGGAGCCAAAACAAGCGATGGCCAAGATGCCTGTTGTTCAAAGCTCGTTTGAGAAGAAACTTGGCCAAGGGACAGTCGAGGTAGATTTCAAACTTCAGAGCTTGAACCAGCTGAAGGAACACTTGGTAAAGGTCATCATCGCTGAAGAGTGAAACAAAAGTTGTTTTTTTTTAATACTTGACGTTTTTCTTTTGATTTTTAAAATTTCAAATTCAAAGAAGATTATCTTTAGAGGTAGCAAGAACAACAATATAAATGATAACAATGACAATATGACTGGATATGCTGAGAAGATGGTTATAATTAAAACACTATTGAACGGGCCACAAAGATCACAATAATAAAATCTCATATTGGAATATATTGACATCTAAAGATCACGTTCATAGCAACCATTTACATGGTGATGTTGATAAAAGCAATAAAGAAATTTGTACGTTTGTTTCATTGAAATTTCCCCCTCCACAGTGTGTGGTGATCTCAAGATGTATTAAGAAGAAGCAGCAAGATGAAAAGCTCACGCCAACCACCCACCAATAATTACATTGCTTTCATCCATGTCATTACATTGCTTTCATCCATGTCATTACATTGCTTTCATCCATGTCATTACATTGCTTTCATCCATGTCATTACATTGCTTTCATCCATGTCATTACATTGCTTTCATCCATGTCATTACATTGCTTTCATCCATGTCATTACATTGCTTTCATCCATGTCATTACATTGCTTTCATCCATGTCATTACATTGCTTTCATCCATGTCATTACATTGCTTTCATCCATCCATGTCATTACATTGCTTTCATCCATGTCATTACATTGCTTTCATCCATGTCATTACATCCATGCTTTCATCCATGTCATTACATTGCTTTCATCCATGTCATTACATTGCTTTCATCCATGTCATTACATTGCTTTCATCCATGTCATTACATTGCTTTCATCCATGTCATTACATTGCTTTCATCCATGTCATTACATTGCTTTCATCCATGTCATTACATTGCTTTCATCCATGTCATTAAATTGCTTTCATCCATGTCATTACATTGCTTTTTCATCCATTGCTTTCATCCATGTCATTAAATTGCTTTCATCCATGTCATTACATTGCTTTCATCCATGTCATTAAATTGCTTTCATCCATGTCATTACATTGCTTTCATCCATGTCATTAAATTGCTTTCATCCATGTCATTAAATTGCTTTCATCCATGTCATTACATTGCTTTCATCCATGTCATTACATTGCTTTCATCCATGTCATTACATTGCTTTCATCCATGTCATTAAATTGCTTTCATCCATGTCATTAAATTGCTTTCATCCATGTCATTAAATTGCTTTCATCCATGTCATTACATTGCTTTCATCCATGTCATTACATTGCTTTCATCCATGTCATTACATTGCTTTCATCCATGTCATTACATTGCTTTCATCCATGTCATTAAATTGCTTTCATCCATGTCATTACATTGCTTTCATCCATGTCATTAAATTGCTTTCATCCATGTCATTACATTGCTTTCATTCATGTCATTACATTGCTTTCATCCATGTCATAACATTGCTTTCATCCGTGTCATTACATTGCTTTCATCCATGTCATTAAATTGCTTTCATCCATGTCATTAAATTGCTTTCATCCATGTCATTACATTGGTTTCATCCATGTCATTACATTGCTTTCATCCATGTCATTAAATTGCTTTCATCCATGTCATTACATTGCTTTCATCCATGTCATTTCATCATCCATGTCATTACATTGCTTTCATCCATGTCATTACATTGCTTTCATCCATGTCATTAAATGCTTTCATCCATGTCATTAAATTGCTTTCATCCATGTCATTAAATTGCTTTCATCCATGTCATTACACAGCTTTCATCCATGTCATTACACTGCTTTCATCCATGTCATTACATTGCTTTCATCCATGTCATTACATTGCTTTCATCCATGTCATTACATTGCTTTCATCCATGTCATTACATTGCTTTCATCCGTGTCATTCAATTGCTTTCATCTGTGTCATTACATTGCTTTCATCCCTGTCATTACATTGCTTTCATCCCTGTCATTACATTGCTTTCATCCGTGTCCTTTAATTGCTTTCATCCATGTCATTAAAAGATTCATTGGGCATAGTATAACTAAATGTCCCCGTCCCCCCTTCCACCAATATATATGCTGCAATCAAAAGAAACTGACCACCCTAATGTCGTTTTGAAGCGATTCCGCAAATGAAGAGTTCTGATTTAACAGTCCTGAACTGATGTTGTAACCTTTGGCCGGCCACTTCTTGGCCACTACGGATACGCTTGTGTTGACCCACAGTATCTTTTCTCTCTCATTTACATTCAATCCAGACATTGCTATTGAATTGCAAGGTACTACATGTGATGCAGCTTTAGACAGCCCTTCGGGCAAGCTTTCATCACCCCCACCCCCAAAAAAGAGGCATAAAATCACTGTGTGCCTGCCACTTGGGATGTACATATTTCCGTACACATTTTCAATTTTACACTTGAAATCCTGGTGAGCCTCACAAATAAAGCTCAGAATCATGTTTTTTTCTAGATGAGTGAAATTCAGCATTACTTTCAACACTGTAAACAAAAGGGTAAGTAACTAACTATACACGAGTTCAGCAACTTAAACCAAAATGAAAAGTGAATATTTTCTTTTCATTAACAGTGTATACATCAGTATAATAATAATAATAATAATAATAATAATAATAATTATAATAATTATAATAATTATAATAATAATAATAATAATAATAATAATAACAATAACAATAATAATAATAATAATAATAATAATAATAATAATAATAATAATAATAATAATAATAATAATAATAATAATATAATATACCATATAAGCTACGTACAAAACCATGATGTTTCATTTGAACGTTATCTTTAACTTTATACATTTAAGTGTTCAACGAGCAACCCTTCAGGCAAACAAACAAAAAAGCCATCCGCATCCCCCCCCCACGTGCATAAAGAAAGGGTTGTTTATTTTAACATGTTATGATCAATTAATCATCTTCCCCCCACGTGCATAAAGAAATGGTTGTTTATTTTAACATGTTATGATCAATTAATCATCTAAGTCATTAATCTTTTTTAAAACAGGCAACAATCAAATGGAAATTTTAAAACGCAACAGACACAAAACAAAAACAAAATTTAAAAAACAAGCACCACCCCACACCAACCTATCCACACACAAAAAATAACAAAAACCAATAAATATCAGTCTTCAAATTATTTTTTTTTAAACAACATCAAAAAACAACAAAAATAGCTCAAAGTACCATGTCAGGACAAGGCAGCCTTGAGAAAGATCGTTTCTGGCATCTAAACCCATAAACCGGAAGGTAGAATGGAAACTGTCAAAGAAAAAAAGATGGAAAGTACCTCAACTCTACGTTCAAACACTTGACGGCAAAATCCCTCACGTTGCTGTCAGGGAATTCAAAGCCTAAGAGCTCAAGGGCGTAATCCACAGGTAGTGTCGGCCATGTTTGCAGTAATGCTGTCATCTGATAGATACCAAGGTAAAAAGAAAATCATTTTTGCATTGAAAGTGGATGTGAGAGATTTGCTTCTTTGATTTTGGGAAAGTTCAATGAGCAAATTCTCGAACTGGATATGAGAGATTTGCTCTTTGGTTTTGGGAAAGTTGAATGAGCAAATTCTCAACACGGATGTGAGAGATTTGCTTCTTTGGAAAATTGAGAGATTTGCTTCTTTGGAAAATTGAGAGATTTGCTTCTTTGGAAAATTGAGAGATTTGTTTCTTTGGAAAGTTGAATGAGCAAATTCTCAAAGTGGATGTCAGAGATTTGCTTCTTTGGAAAATTGAGAGATCTGCTTCTTTGAAAAGTTGAATGGGTCGAATTCTCAAAGTAGTTGAGGGAGATTTGCTTCTTTGGAAAATTGAATGGGCAAATTCTCAAAGTGGATGTGAGAGATCTTCTTCATTGGAAAGTTGAATGGGCGAATTCTCAAAGCGGATATGAGAGATTCTCTTTATTAAAAAGTTGAATGGGTGAATTCTCAAAGTAGATGAGAGAGATTTGCTTTTTTGGAACATTGAATAGGCGAATTCTCAAAGTGGATGTGAGAGACTCTCTTCATTGGAAAGTTGAACAGGCAAATTTTCAAAGTGGATATGAGAGATTCTCTTCATTGGAAAGTTGAATAGACGGATTCTCAAAGTGGATGTGAGTGTGAGAGATTCTCTTCATTGGAAAGTTGAATGGGTGAATTCTCAAAGTAGATGTGAGTGTGAGAGATTCTCTTCATTGTAAAGTTGAATGGGTGAATTCTCAAAGTGGATGTGAGTGTGAGAGATTCTCTTCATTGGAAAGTTGAATGGGTGAATTCTCAAAGTGGATGTGAGTGTGAGATTCTCTTCATTGTAAAGTTGAATGGGCAAATTCTCAAAGTGGATATGAGAGATTCTCTTCATTGGAAAGTTGAACAGGCAAATTCTCAAAGTGGATATGAGAGATTCTCTTCATTGGAAAGTTGAACAGGCAAATTCTCAAAGTGGATATGAGAGATTCTCTTCATTGGAAAGTTGAATAGGCGAAGTCTCAAAGTGGATGTGAGTGTGAGAGATTCTCTTCATTGGAAAGTTGAATGGGCAAATTCTCAAAGCGGATGTGACAGATTCTCTTCATTGGAAAGTTGAATGGGTGAATTCTCAAAGTGGATGTGAGAGACTCTCTTCATTGGAAAGTTCAATGGGCAAATTCTCAAAGTGGATATGAGTGTGAGAGATATGCTTCATTGGAAAGTTGAATGGGCGAATTCTCAAAGTGCATGTGAGAGATTCCCTTCATTGGAAAGTTGAATGGGCGAATTCTCAAAGTGGATGTGAGAGACTCTCTTCATTGGAAAGTTCAATGGGCAAATTCTCAAAGTGGATATGAGTGTGAGAGATATGCTTCATTGGAAAGTTGAATGGGTGAATTCTCAAAGTGGATGTGAGAGATTCTCTTCATTGGAAAGTTGAATGGGCGACTTCTCAAAGTAGATGAGACATCTGCTTCTTTGGAAAATTAAATGGGCGAATTCTCAAAGTGGATGTGAGAGATTCTCTTCATTGGAAAGTTGAATGGGCGAATTCTCAAAGTGGATGTGAGAGATTCTCTTCATTGGAAAGTTGAATGGGCAAATTCTCAAAGTGGATATGAGAGATTCTCTTCATTAGAAAGTTGAATGGGTGAATTCTCAAAGTGGATGTGAGAGATTCTCTTCATTGGAAAGTTGATTGGGCGAATTTTCAAAGTAAATGAGACATTTGCTTCTTTGGAAAATTGAATGGGCGAATTCTCAAAGTGGATGTGAGAGATTCTCTTCATTGGAAAGTTGAATGGGTGAATTCTCAAAGTGGATGTGAGTGTGAGAGATTCTCTTCATTGGAAAGTTGAATGGGCGAATTCTCAAAGCAGATGTGAGAGATTCTCTTCATTGGAAAGTTGAATGGGCGAATTCTCAAAGTGGATATCAGAGATTCTCTTCCTTGGAAAGTTGAATGGGTGAATTCTCAAAGTGGATATGAGAGATTCTCTTCATTGGAAAGTTGAATGGGCAAATTCTCAAAGTGGATGTGAGAGACTCTCTTCATTAGAAAGTTGAATGGGCAAATTCTCAAAGTAAATATGAGTGTGAGAGATACGTTTCATTGGAAAGTTGAATGGGCGAATTCTCAAAGTGGATGTGAGAGATTCTCTTCATTTTTGAAAGTTCAATGGGCAATTCTCATTCTCAAAGTGGATGTGAGAGATTCTCTTCATTGGAAAGTTGATTGGGCGAATTCTCAAAGTAGATGAGACATTTGCTTCTTTGGAAAATTGAATGGGCGAATTCTCAAAGTAGATGTGAGAGATTCTCTTCATTGGAAAGTTGAATGGGTGGATTCTCAAAGTGGATGTGAGAGATTCTCGTCATTGGAAAGTTGAATGGGTGGATTCTCAAAGTGGATGTGAGAGATTCTCTTCATTGGAAAGTTGAATGGGCGAATTCTCAAAGTGATTGTGAGAGATTCTCTTCATTGGAAAGTTGAATAGCCAAAAGTTCTCAAAGTGGATGTGAATGTGAGAAATTTTCTTCATTGGAAAGTTGAATGGGCGATTCTCAAAGTGGATGTGAATGTGAGAGATTCTCTTCATTGGAAAGTTGAATCCACAAATTCTCAAAGTGGATGTGAGTGTTCTCTTCATTGAGAGAATTTCTCTTCATTGGAAAGTTGAATGGGCGAATTCTCAAAGTGGATGTGAGTGAGAGATTCTTGTCATTGGAAAGTTGAATGAGTGGATTCTCAAAGTGGATGTGAGAGATTCTCTTCATTGGAAAGTTGAATGGGACTCAAATTCTCAAAGTGATTGTGAGAGATTCTCTTCATTGGAAAGTTGAATGGGCAAATTCTCAAAGTGGATGTGAATGTGAGAAATTCTCTTCATTGGAAAGTTGAATGGGCTCAAAGAATTCTCAAAGTGGATGTGAATGTGAGAGATTCTCTTCATTGGAAAGTTGAATCCACAAATTCTCAAAGTGGATGTGAGTGTGAGAGATTCTCTTTATTGGAAAGTTGAATGGGTAAATTCTCAAACAACACATCACTTCTATTTACTTTCATTTCCATGTAAGCCAACAACCAATATATCAACAAGGCATTTAGGAGTCTTCCAGTCCCCTTCATTGAGCAAAACTTTAAAGCCCTATTTCATTGCAATTTACTTTATCCACCATATATCGTGATCTCATGGTGCATGAAAGAGGGATCAGCATGATGAAAAACATGTGAAGGGAAAGAATGTGGATCTACCAGAAGCCCCCATTAATCGCCCAATATCTTTATACAGCATTGACCTAAATTACCTCACCTTGGCAACTTCTATATAACTGTTCCATTTAACAGACTGGAGGACTTTGGCCAGGCAGTGAGGAAATCTCTGGCACACTTAGTGTCGTAGCATCCAGATAAGTTCTTTTTCTTGCTCAAATAGCTGTTCCGAGCTTTCCAGGGCTTGGCTTAACTGGTCCAGGTAGGTTCTGCTGACCTTCATATTCTGTCACATGTAGGAAAGGAAATTGAGTGAAAGATGGGTTTATACGAGTTGGAGACCACTGGAGACAAACAACGAAACAATATTCACAAACATACCCCAAAAAACTGAGAAAAAAAATCTTTATCTTTTTTTCTTCCTAAATTTAAATACCTCATTCTGAATCCAATTACAATTGGAACATAATATTTTGTGACTGTGATTGAATTTTAAAAGTTTGACTTTATCATGGGGCCGACCAAAAGAACGGATACTGCTTAAAAGATAGTTAGTGACAGATTTATGGTCCAAATACCTGCTTAAAGTGCAGGTTCACGTGTATTTTACATCGTTGATCCCCCTATCAGCCATCTCACAATACAGCTGCCTGATAGGCACTCATACTAATGCTTCTCTGTCTCTCTCTGTCTGTCTGTCCCTCCCTCCCTCCCTCCCAGGGTTGACAAAGATAAATAAATATAAGCGTATTTTAAGACATGTCTTAAAGTCTGTTCGTCACTACACGCATGAGAAAAATTTCCTTTGAATCTCCCCGTAAAACTAGTAATCAACGTATACACAAGTTTTCGAAATGGTTTAAACAGACTATGTAATCTAGATACAGGGTACTGGGCTATTGTGAATAGTGTAGACAGTGGCAAATTACATAAAGGTACATGAATAAAAATAATTTTAAAATCTCCAGTTGAAGAATTTCTTAGCGACAGTAATCTGAGACAGTTGCATCTTGAATGTACTATAAAAAAAATTTTTTTTGAAATTTTGAACTCAAATCAGGATTTTGGTATTAATAATAACAATAACAATACAATAATAATAACAATAATAATAATAATAATAATAATAATAATAATAATAATAATAATAATAATAATAATAATAATAATAATAATAATAATAATAATAATATACTACTACTACTACTTTCTACTACTACTACTACTAATAAATAATAATAATAATAATAATAAAATAATAATAACAACGATAATAACAATAAAATAATTATGATAATAGGATATTGATGATTAAAGGTGAAAATTCATACTACATACAGTTAAGTTGTGCACACATAACATTTAAGTGAAATCTTGAAAGGTCAGGTCTGCAGATTGTTCAAAAATTAAACAAAAAGGATGACCCAAATAAAAATTGATGAAAAAACTTTAAAAATATGAATATGCCAAAGAGAAAATAGTACAGTAGTCGCTGGATAAACACACGCCCTTTGGGTGCCAGAAAAAAGCATGCTTTTATGCATACCATGTGTTTTGATACTCTATTGGAGAGAAGTCAGGTTAAGCAGAAGGTCTACAGGTAAAAGGTGTCGGTGTCATTGTCATTCATTTATATTGATTACGGCCCTTGTATAATCACACACATGCACACGGTGGGATTCAAGTGTCAAATACTGAGGGCCTTGGGTCATTGATAGCCCTGCTTTCACACACCCTTACTCTCTATTTCTCTTCATAGACGTAGCAGAGTATATGTGTCACATCTCCTTTACAACATGTATTCTCTTTTCATTGCTGCAGCCAATCATATCGTAGTCTATTGTCTCAATCCTGTGCATTGAGATGCGTTTCAGATTAGCGATCGATAAATTTGCAATCCACAGCATAAGTCTGGACAGCCAGTCTATTCTAAGTCTTTAGACCATTGGGAAATCCAAAGACTAGTAAGGAGGAGGATAGAAAATGTATGCTAGACATGACATAAGAATGTCTGACATCTTCGTCCTGGTAGATAACAATTTAACAAAGCTAGACATGACAATGACTATGACAGAATAAGACTAACACTAACATGTTTGTCCTAGTAACTGAATAATATTGTCCACTACAGTGTGTTATCTGTTCTTGTATCTAACAAAGATATCACTGATAACACAACAAAAGACCCATTTTGAGGTATAATGGATAGGCATTCAGAGAAAAAAGCGTGTATCTTTATGCGTGACGACCGTGTCATTGCACACTTTTAATATAAAGTAAAAATGTGATCAGCAGATATAGGCATGTGTTTATGCACAGTGCGCGTTTATGTAGCATACTTTTATCCAGTGACTACTGTAGTTCATTTCCATTGAGTGTTCAAGTTTGATGTTATTGATACAGGAAGGATAGGGCGAGGATAGATGGAGGAGAGGAGGGGGGAAGGGAAGGGGGAAACAATTCACGACGACTCCCCCCCCCACCCCACCCCAATCAAGAAAATAAGAGACAGAGACAAGAAAAAAATCCAGCACAGACATGAAAACCATAAGAGATAACCTTGGATAACAAAACAAAACAATTCAAAAACAAAAGAAAGAAAATCCCTAAAAGGATCACACACACACACACACACACACACGCATACACACACAAAAATACATGTTCCAAAAACCCTCCCACCACCACCCCTCCTTTCCTCCACACACATTCTTTACTGAACCCATATTTAAAAAACCAACAACAAAAAGCAACGAGGAGCCCTGCAAACAAAACCCTGATTTTATTTCTACAGGTGTCAGTGTAAATAACATGATACTGATGAGAGGTTTTCTCTTCATAGGTTCCATTGTTTTGATAAAAGGAACAAGGCCACGTTTTCATGTGTACGTAATGCAAGGTACATATCACCAGTTTCCATGTGTACGTCTATATTTAAGTGCATGATCTGTCAATTTGTTCTTTTAGTACTGTAGTAAATGGAGCTCTGAGCAAACACCTCACTGACCAAACTACGGCTCCTTGCCGGAGTAGAGATATGCCACGCCCGACGCACAAACAGGAAGATGGATGAACGTGAAGACATTGAAACCATTGGACAATCGTATCCCTACCTAAAGCATGTCCTTGTAGCCATTCCTCAATGGATAACCACACACACACACACACAAAACACACACAAAATGCAGAGCTTTGCCTCACAAAATTAATCAATTTATCAAGAAGATCATCTGAGATGAAATTTTGTGGTATTTGTCGAAAACATAACTGAGGAAATGCGTGCTTCCTGGGAAATCCCCAGGAATTCCTAGTTTCTAGTGTCCATATAGACGCATGATGCATACTCCAACCATGGCTAGATTGTTTGAGTATGCAGCATGTATCACACACAGTGCATGTTAGTTTAATTTCCATGTAATCGTTGTTTGTTTGCGTATCAAGGATTACGTACACATGAAGCCCTAGTTTAAGAATGTAGCATTAAGTAGTTGTGTGCATTAGTGTCATGTAATCGTTGTTTGTTTGTGTATCTCGGATTATGTACACATGAAAACCAACCTAGTTTAAGAACATAGCATTAAGTAATTGTGTGCATTAGTGTCATGTAATCGTTGTTTGTTTGTGTATCACAGATTACGTACACATGAAAACCAACCTAGTTTAAGAACGTAGCATTAAGTAGTTGTGATATTAGTGTCATGTAATCGTTGTTTGTTTGAGTATCACAGAATACGTTCACATGAAAACCAAACCTAGTTTAAGAACGTAGCATTAAGTAGTTGTGATATTAGTGTCATGTAATCGTTGTTTGTTTGCGTATCACAGATTACGTATACATGGAAGCCTAGTTTAAGAACGTGGCATTAAGTAATTGTGTGCATTAGTGTCATGTAATCGTTGTTTGTTTGTGTATCACAGATTACGTACACATGAAAACCAAACCTAGTTTAAGAACGTAGCATTAAGTAGTTGTGATATTAGTGTCATGTAATTGTTGTTTGTTTGTTTGCGTATCACGGATTACGTACAAATGGACGGAAACCTAGTTTAAGAAAGTAACATCAAGTAATTGTGTGCATTAGTGATATGTAAGCTGTAGGCAGCAGGATAGCCAATCCTCAAAAACAAATCACATTCACAAGCAGCTCACTCATCCAATCAAGCTAGATTAAAAAATTTTGAAAAACAAAATATCCAATGTAAGAAAATATTGCAAATGTGTTGTTTTGTGTACTGAAGAATAATTTTTTTTTCTAAAAATTAGTATATGCGTGACATAGTTGCTAACTAACGAATTATTAATAGAGAGAATGAGAATGAGAAAAAAGCTCAATATAACTAGATGTTAGACAGGAATTTAAATAGACATGTATACGCCACACTGGTAAAAACAAAAGTACCTGTGTGAATCTCCTAATCTGGTAAAAACAACAGAAGGTGTAGTAGATAAAAAATATTTCAAGTGTTAGATAACATGTCTTTAAAACAAGCAAACACCTCTCCTTCAATTCCTCCAAACACCTCTCCTTCAATTCCTCCAAACACCTCTCCTTCAATTCCTCCAAACACCTCTCCTTCAATTCCTCCAAACACCTCCCCCCCCCCTTCCTAAAAAAAAAAAAAAAGACAAAAAGGGTAGGAAGAAACAACAATTAATCTAATTTGATTTTATCCACCACATCCAACTAAGCTGATCTTGGGGGGGGGGTGGTTGGACTTCACTGCCCTGTCAACAGCCAACACAGAGTGTTGGGATCTGCACACGGGATCTCGTTTTTATCTTCCGTCTTCCATAGGACTAGACGTTCATTGTACTTGAATAAACTCCAGAAAACTTTTTAACCTGCTGGGGCTTGAACCCACAATAATAATAATAATAATAATAATAATACTAATAATAAACACTTATAGAGCGCTTAATCCCTAAAAGAGGCTCCAATCTTTAGGTTGAGAGGCCGACATCTTGCCTCTAGACTACCAAGTGCCCAAATCAAATTAAAACAACCTTGACAATAAAAAAAAATTGAAAAAATCTCTTTGAAGATCTAAGGTTCTCTGTAAGACTTTGTCTACTGATGAAATATCTCTTAACTACAGCATAAGTAGGGAGGATTCCCAAGTACATTGTACAATCACATCTCGATAGTCTGGACTATGATAATCTGAACAGAAGAGCTTGGAACAGATATTTTCTTCTTTACTTGTACCGATAATCCGGAAATACAGAATGCCGGATTCGAACACCTAATTTTGAAACAAGTTACCACAATAATATAGAGAGCTTATGCTTCGATAGACCGAACTCTCAATTGTTCAAACCAACGCCACCGACTCGACCTCCTAACACCACTTCAGCCACTGATGAACAGCATCATAGTGCTCTGTGTCTGGTAAAATACACTAGATCTATATTATTATAACTGCAAGCTTTGAGGCCTTGATTTCACTTTGATGAGCGATTCGATAATCCGGATATCTTGATAATCTGGACAAATGGCTCAGAAAGAAAAGTTCAGACTTTCGAGATGTGACTGTATTTCATCAATTACGCATAGGGACTGGGTACTATTGATCAAGAGTGGTCATACTACAACTTCAAGATTCTAGTAAGTAATGTTCCCTCTAAGCTGTGTGCGCCTGTACGCGTGCACACCAGGGAGAAAAGCTCCTACAGTTGAGAAATGTCTGCACACAACAATGAAAACAACAGCATGCACAACATTTTAAAAACATATTTATTTTCCCACAATTGAGACTTTTTCGTCAAGCTTTGCACAGCATCAAAAGTTAACACACATAGACTAGAAAAAAAAATAGAGGGAACATTGCTACTAAGGCCTTTAGAGCAAGGGGCAATCACATTGGCCATGTCATTTCACCACTATACATTATAATTGACCGGGCATTGGACAGGTAAGCACCTTTACGGGAAGTAGATGATCCCACCCTTCACGAGTCTCCTGCTGCCTTTGCAGGTCGGTCTTGGCTCACCAAAGACTAAGGCAGTTAACCCTGAAAGAAAACAACCTGCTGTCTTGCAGACCAGTCTTGACTCACCAAAGGCTAAGGAGTTAACCCTGACAGAAAATAACAACCTGCTGCCTTGCAGGCTGGTCTTCAATGACTAAAGGCTAAGGGAGTTAACCCTGACAGAAAATAACAAGGCCCGGTAGAGGGCCTCAAGGTGGCAGCCCCACCATCTACCTAGGGTACAGTGGGCTAATCCCCTGCTTATCCAAAACAAACTGATTCAAAGTAATATATACAATGATATACCCGGCTTGAACTTTCAAGACTACTCTGGAAAAGAATACGGACTGTGATTTTTGGAACACAGAATTTTAGGGCAATTAATGGAAAAGAGTAAGAATTAGCTGAAAAAATGGAAAAATTCAAAGTAGACATTTAGGCTTTTACAGAAACAAGGAAAAAAGGACAAGGAATAGAAAATGTAGGACCAAATCATACTTTTATCTTTTCAGGAGTAGATGTAAATGATAGAGCTAGAGCAGGAGGAGGCCTCCTAATGCATAAAAGACAAGAAAAGCTACTAGAAAGTTGGAAATTTGTAAGCCCACCGCTATTAGAGGTAAATATTAAACCAAAAGGAAAAGAAAGTAAATTATTAATAGCTTATGGACCAAACGAAGATGCCACCAAAGAAGAAAAAGATATCTTCGAAAATGATTTACAAATAGCTGCAGAGAATCTTAAACCCAAACAGGAATTAATGGTTTTAGAAGATTTAAACGCTAGAGTAGGCAACCATATAGAAACATCAGGAGGAGTTAATAGGTAAAGAAGGAGAGACAACAGAAAAGGAAAGAGAAGAAAGCTACTAAACTCAAAATAGAAGAACTAAATAAACCAATTGTAAAACAGGTATACCAATCCAGGATAAAAAGATCTATCGGTGAAAGGCAGATGGATCTGAAGGAAAGCACAATGGAAGAAAAATAGCAAATATATAAAGAAACTCTCCTCAGTTGTACTGAAGAGGTCTGGGGTAGGAAACAAATTAAAGGAGATAGGAAAACAACAGCGTGGTGGAATGAGAACGTCAAGACTAAGATCAAAGAAAAGAAAGACGCCTGGAAGAAATACTTGCAAACAAAGAGACCAGAGGATAGGATAGATTACGGGAGTAAAAGAACTATGGTCAAAGAGGAAGTTAGCAAAACAAAACAGGAACAGTGGAAAGAGTTTGGACAAAGACTTCAAGAAAGCTATCAAGGATATCAAAAGCTGTTCTGGGGAGCAATGAAGAGCATGAGAAAGATCAAAGCATGCCCAATACGAAAATTAAGAACGCCAAAGGAGAAATAATGAAAGAAGACAGCCAAATCATGGAAACGTGGAGAAAGTATTTTCAACAATTACATAATCCCCCAGAACATATGAAACAAGAAGTACAGATCAATTATTAAGAGTAACAAGTAATCGAGATGAGACAGCTGAAGATGTAGATATATCATTGGAAGAATTCAAACAGCTATAAGAAAAGGGAAATTAGGAAAAGCCCCAGGAGCAGATCAAGTTTATCAAGAAATGATTAAAAACCAAGGGAGAGAGGCAGACAAACTACTACATGTAATATGTCAACAAGCATGGAAGTCCAAACAGGTGCCAGACGACTGAATAAGGGAACGGTAGTACCAATACACAAGAAAGGATCAACTATGAAATGCTTAAACTATAGAGGGATATCACTACTTAGCGTACCAGGAAAGTGTATGCCAGGATACTCGAAATGAGACTACAGAAAAGAGTAGAGGATCAGATTGAAGAACACCAGAGTGGATTTAGACCAGGAAGAAGTGTACAAGATCACATATTTACAATTAAACAAATAATAGAAAAATTCCTTGAGAGACACATTGACTTGCACCTGTGCTTTATTGACTTAGAAAAGGCATTTGACACTGTAATGAGGGACGAACTATGGCATTCCTTAAAAGAACACAATGTAGAGCAAAATTTAATAGAAGCCATTAAAAGTTTTTACAATAAATCAACATGTGCGGTGAGAGTAGCTGGAAATGTATCTGAAGAATTTGATGTAGATATAGGAGTAAGACAGGATTGTATCCTAAATCCTCTTTTGTTTATCATATTTATGGATTCAGTCGCAAGGCATCCTCAAAAATGAAGAAAACCAATAAATGTATCAATGCTTTCATTTGTTGATGATTTAGTTCTGTTTGAAAAATCAGAAAGGGACCTCCAGTCAAATATCAACATAATGAACAATGAATTAAATAGAAGAGGAATGAGAGTAAATGCAAAGAAAACCAAAACAATGCTAGTAACTAGGGAAGCTAAAACACAAAATCCTATATTAGGCAGGGAGAATTTAGAACAAGTTCAAAGCTACAATTACCTAGGAGTAATGATTAACTCAGTGGGAAAACTAAGAGAAGAAATCAGCCAGAGAATCCAAAAGGCAAGTGCAATATATAATCATCTAGGAAAGGCATTTGTAGGTAAACAAGAATTGTCAACAAAAACCAAAATGGCAGTATACAACACAGTTTATTGTCCTATTCTCCTCTATGGCAGTGAAACCTAGACCTTAGACAGTAGGGAATACGGTAGAGTGCAGGCAGCTGAAATGAAATATCTAAGAAGAGTAGTAGGGAAAACTAAAAGAGACAAAATCAGAAACACAATAATAAGAGATCAAACCAAAGCAGATAGCATAAAAACTAAGATAGAAATGAATCAACTGAAATGGTGTGGGCATTTTAACAGAATGAATGACAATAGAATAGCTAAATCAGTATACAGTGCTAAAACTCAAGGTAAAAGACCAAAAGGCAGACCTCGGAGAAAGTGGGAAAAAGATATAAAAGAGGCATTAAAGCAAAGAACTTTAACTTTCACGGAAGGAAACAGAATATGCCAGGACAGGGCAGTCTGGAGGAAGATCATTTCGGGCATCTAAAAAAAACATACACCGGAAGGTAGAAAGGGAGCTGATAAAGAAAGAAAGACGTTATAATTGATCATTGAATTCTACTACTTGTGCTCAAAACCCAAACAAACAAAAATTCCATCAATATTTTCACAAAGGGAAAATTTGAAATATGGGCATCCTCAATACTAAACATTTTCAGGGAAAAAATAACGTTTTACTTATTAGCTACTTGATATAAACGATTCTGATGGAAAATTCAATACTGGATTGATTGGTGCTGTCTTAAAATAGCTTTCTGCCTTGGCGCACATTAGTTGACATTTTAATGAACCGCGCAAGTATTATGATAAAGATAGCGTCATGAAACCAGAAATCAAGACGAAATCGAGTCACGCCAAAAGCGCACAGTACCAACAAGATAATGTTTTGGGTAGCAGGACAATATCGTTACAACCAAAGTAATTTTATCAATAACTAAAACGATGGTAAAACTTAAAAAACTTACTGGATGTCCTGCGGCCCCGTCTTTCTCCATGTTCTGTGACGCACACTCCAACACCTGGCAAAGAACACATGCATGTCAGTCAAATCACCTATGATCTTTTTTTTTTGTTATAAGTTCCTTCAAGGCCATTCCACCCCATAGAGTCGTAGCTTATTCCGGTTTCTGTTACGTGAAGCGAAACAGATGATAATAATAATCACCCCCTGGCCAAGACGTTAGTTTAATGCAGGTCTTTAATTCCAGGCTAGTGCACAATTGCACCTGAGTCGAGTGGGGAAAATGTGTGTTAAGTGTCTTTCCCCAAATGAGACAACGTCATATCTAGTTTTGCTGGGACTCAAACCCAGGACCTCATGATCCCAGGCCCAGCAGCCTAACCATTCGGCCACTGATGCCACACAAATTATCCTATAACTTTCTCTAACTTTGAGCGCAGTTATATATTAGGAAAACCTGCACCGATGACCACCATGTTTTGTATATAGGTGTAAAATAGCCTATAGCCTTGAGGTTATTATCGTATAATTACACCAATGACCACCTTGTTTTGTGTATAGGTGTAAAATAGCCTATAGGCTTGAGGTTATTATCGTATAATTAACTTTTGGATCGAGAAAGTACAGAATTTATCTAAGAAAGACTATTTGCATGCAATCAATGAAGCTTTTTATTGTTACTTATTCATCAAATTTCTGATAATTACAATAAAAAGCCGGCATAACATCAGTATTATGTACTGACTCAATCTACTCATCGTACTTGACATTACCCATACCTGGTGCAATAGTTTCTGAGTTTACCGCAGTTAAAGGTCAAGAGTTAAAAAGTAAAGTTCCTTCAAGGCCATTACGGCACATAAAGCCGAAGCTTATCTCTGTTTCTATAGCGTGAAAACGAAACAGGTGATAATAATCACGTCCTGGGTAGGACGCTAGTCTGATACAGGTTTTTACTCCCCAGCTAGTACTTGTACCTACTCACACCTGCATTGAGTGGGTAAAATGTGTATTATGTATCTTTTTTTCCAGAAACGTTGGACCTATTTTTGCTAAGATTTGAACCAGAAACCTCAGGATTCAAAGTCTGGCAACGTGACCATTCAGCCTTCAAGCAATTTTAAGTTCAAGAGACCCAGCTATATCATAAAATTAAATCCACCAGTCTCAAGGCATGCTTGTTGTGTATACAATACTGATGTTATTAGAACGGCTAAAAGTGCATAGTCAATCACTGAGTCATGATGGATCATAAACTTTATATATAAATATATATATATATGCAAGCTAGACATAGCATACATCTTTAGAGAACATTACAATGTTACAAAGCTCAGAGTCAGCTACAAAGCATGCATTTTCCCGAAGCATATGTGCTTTGGCAGCAATCAGTAGTTTAACGTAAACCGGCCGTATTTTTCTTGTAGTCTAAAACATGAAAAGTCTCCGTAGAATACAATTTAAAATTATAAATTTTTTAAATGATAACCCCCCCCCCCCCCCCATAACCCATCACTCAATGTTTTATCATCGCAGAAATGAAAAAAATATATCAACATCCTACGTATAAAATGAAAGAGTGAAAAATGACTACAGCTAGATGCTCACTTTGTCATAGGCAGGATA
The DNA here is from genome assembly GCA_037039925.1 of Doris montereyensis. NCBI lineage: Eukaryota > Metazoa > Mollusca > Gastropoda > Nudibranchia > Dorididae > Doris > Doris montereyensis. Next base: position 155,866 of record JAXRKP010000655.1, on the reverse strand, counting down.
TATCAGATAGGCATTGGTGTTAAAGTTGGAAACATCAGGAAAGTTGATCTTCAAAATGTTGTGTCTAGACACATAGCATTCAAAGATACTCCACCTGCAGAGAATGAATCACAGAAAAGAAGAGAGAATGATATAAAACATATGTTGTGGCAGCATAGCCATTTCGCTTCAGGCCTCAGCTCTGATAAATATACAGCGATAAAAAAAAAAAAAAAAAATTTTATCATGTGAATGCTATAAATAGATACACGGCTCCTACTCAAAATCCACAACTTCTAAATTCAAGATTCTCAACAACAAAAATTCAACACCACACCTCATGGGCAGAAAATAACTCCACTGTCAAAACTTCGTGGTCCTTAGTCTTTCTCTTTTCTCATGCTCCAAAACATTTCCTTTCTTTCTTAGCATGCAAAGAGAATACTTTCTCAAGATTTAAGGAAAAAGAGTGAAATCACGGGATAAGGCTAGAACTAGAAAAAGGTATCTGATAGGCTGCTGTACTGTATGATCCCCAGGGAGATAATGTTTTTCTAGAACTATGCAGATCAAATGGCTGAAATAAATTCAGGAAGCAAGCCGAAATTACTCCAGAAATCATGAAGTCATAATTCTGAAAAATCAGAAGTTTTTCTGAATATATTGAACATTTAATATATGGTTAAAAAAAAAACACTCGGCTTTGGCAGTCAAAGAGTTACAAATAGGAGTTAAATCTTTACCAACCTAGCGGGTTACAATATTCCTCTGGTTGTTGCAAAAGATCTTGTGGCCACATGGGAAGCTCATGATCTCCTCTCTGAAGTCGTCGTTTGAAATCGTAAACTGGTACGTTGACCCATGCCGCCAAATCCTGTAAAGAATCCCCAGACGCAAATGAAATGAAAAGACGAAAGCCATCTTCATATAGGATAAGATATGATAAGATAAGACAAAATAGGATAATGTTTTGTTTTTTGCCATAGCATTTGTGAAGGTTGGTCAAGTCTGCAACCCAGTGTGAGAACACATGGCAGGCTGGCTGTTTGTACAAGTTGTTCTCATGAAAAAACTTGGAGGCATTGTAATGAAGCCATAGTGTTGGGATTTGTAATCTAATCATGACACTGTTTCAAAGCACTCAAATGCTGGCCGGCCGCCGCCGGGGGGGCATCTGGAGGGAGGAAATGTTTACGAAATTAATCAAATTAATGAAATAATAGCTTGAGGCCTTTCAAAAAATCTAAGAGTAGGTTGCAAAAACAAGCACAATCTTTGACATTCTTGAAAAGTCACCATGAGGATCATTTGACGTGCCTCACAGATACTCACCTTTCTCTTCATGTTATTCCCAAATGTGTACAAAGCAAAACAAAGGCGTGCAACGTGCGGCAGATCGGCCACTTTGACGTCAAACATGATGTCGATTCGTTTAACGTTTGAACCATCTTGCACTATCAGCTCCTCTGTCTCAATTTCTTTACAAAGAGATTCACTGCCATGATAAAGTCCCGCGTATAATTTGATCTGGAAAATCAGAATATCAATTTGGTTTACAGGGTGAATGGTTGGGTTACGTATTTGATTATTAACATGTGAAAAGAGTTCATGTATATATATATATAAAGTTTTGACTTTAACAACAACAGACTGAAATTTGAACATAAAACAGTACACATAGTTTTGACTTCAAAAAGAAAAATATGATTTCGACTTCAAAAAGAAAAATATGATTTCGACTTCAAAAAGAGCACATGCAATTTTAATATCAAAAAGAGTATGTCACTACAATTCTGTGGTGTTGGTGGCAACGCTATTAGATTGGCGGACTTAGGCTTATGAGATCCCGGATTTGAAACCTAGCAAGCTAGATCCAATGTTGTTGTGTTTTGCTTGGGAAAGACACTTAACGCGCATTTTCCCCATTCGACCCAGGTGCAAATGGGTACAAGCACTAACTTGGGAGTAAAACCTGTGTCAAATTAGCGTCCTGTCCAGAGGTGGTTATTGTCACCTGTTCCGCTTCACGTTACAGAAAAAGAGATAAGCTCCGATTCTATGGGCTGTAATGGCCTTTAAGGAATGTTCCTTGCCTTTAATTACTACAGTTCTGATGTAAAAACAAACAAGGACAAAAGTGACCAAATTTTACGAGAGAGGGGTAAGAAAAGTGAAATTGCCTCAAATGCATTATAACACTAAACAGACTTCTTTTTTTTTAAGTCTTAAAAAAACAATTGATATACAATGTATTCCTTTTGTCAATGATGATATTTTAATCATATTAAATACATTTGGTGATCTTTTATCAATTTATTATGCAAGGGGAAAATAAACAAAACATTCGGACTGTATGTTACGTTTTCATTAAAATGGTAGTGGTTTTGAGTTTTGACTTTAAAAACAATAGAATGGCATCTGACTTGGTGTGAATAGCACACAGAGTAAACTGAACACAGACTGAAGATAACACACTGAAAAAGACAAAAAATATTGATATTTTATAATAAATAATAATGTAGATCATTTATATTGCGCCTACTCCATTATATGCAATAAAGCTCTAGGCATATTGCAATCACAGTAGCAGATTTGGTAGTCCAGAGGCATAGTGTTGGCCTCTCAACCAAAAGGTAGTGAGTTCAAGTCCCACCAATGGTTGAAAATGTTTCTTCTACCCCCTGGACCAGGTAGGTGGATCCACACTTAACCCCATCGAATACGGATGATACAAAGGAGGTACCGTGTGCAGATCACAACACTCTGTGCATGTTAAAGATCCTTTGACTGTTTACAGGGCAGTCCGGGCAAAATTAAAAATCCAACCAAAACCCCTCGAGATAATCTTAGTTGTTGATGTGGGTAAATCAAATCAAATAGCATTCCAGTAATATACATTTTAATTTTTTTTAAAGATAGGTAAGAAAGTAAATTAAGCAAAAATGTTCTAATCAAATGGGTTTCAAAATGTTTCTTGAAGGTAAGCTCAGTCGATATTTAATGTAAGGACAAGGAGATCATTCCAGATAGATGGAACAAAATAAGTAAATGATCTTTTGGAGTATTTCTCAGATCCTTTCTTGGGTAGCCTAAGATAAGAAGGCAATGATCACCTGATCTCAGTGACCTGCATGGACCTTACAATTTGACCAGGTCATTGAGATAAGGATGGGCATTACCATTAATGCATTTGTAACACAGTAATCTGACCATATAGATCACTCTGGCTCATAATTCTAATGATGGAAATGAATTTTTATTATTTCTATTTTTAAGCAAAGCGAAATTTGGTAGAAAGATGTTACAAATGATGAGCTGATTTATTACATGAGAAGTTTTTAATTATTTCTTTCTTCTGTTTTGACCACTGGTAGTAATCCCAATTTTGTTCTATAATCAAGATTTATATTTTGAAACCCTCAGTGTGCAAAGGTAAACATTATTTCTGATTATAAATCATATCTCATTATAAATTCCCTTCTTTTTGGAAGTCCGTTAGAGAACATCAAGTGTCTACACGCCATCCAGAACAACGCAGCTCGTTTGATTTCACATAAAAAAACGATATTATGAAGCTATAACCCCTCCTTTTCCAGCTGCATTGGCTACCCGTCCAGGAAAGAGTCAACAGGAAAGAGTCAACAGGAAAGAGTCAACAGGAAAGAGTCAACAGGAAAGAGTCAACAGGAAAGAGTCAACAGGAAAGAGTCAACAGGAAAGAGTCAACAGGAAAGAGTCAACAGGAAAGAGTCAACAGGAAAGAGTCAAGTACACGGTGGCATCTATTGTGCACAAATGTTTGGATGGATCTGCCCCCAATGTATCTCCAGGCGTTGCTTTATGCCAGGCAGGTGCTTAAGATTACATCTGACGACCACCTGCTCTTACGAATACTAAAAACACAACTATGGACTGTCCATCAAACCTTTCCTAATTTCGGTGCCACCACTTGGAACAAACTGCCAGCTAGCGTTAAACAGTCATCCTCAATAACTTTTTTTAAACAGAACTCAAAAAAACATTATTTTTCAGTGCTAGTTTGATGTTTAAAATGATGTAATATTTGTTAAGTTTTGGTTTAATTGAGCCTAGGGCCTCTTTATTTCGGGGATAAGCTGCGCATTATAAATGTCCACTATTATTATTATTATTTTTATTATCATTATTATTATTATTATTATATCTCTGGACCTCGGGTAGTGGACAGGTAAGCGCCTGTATGGGGAGTAGATGATCATGCCCCCCATGAGTCTCCTGCTGCCTTGCAGGTCATTTTTGACTCACCAAAGGCTAAGGGAGTTAACCCTGACATAAAATAACATCCTGCTGCCTTGCAGGCTGGTCTTGAATGACCAAAGGCTAAGGGAGTTAACCTTGACAGAAAATAACAAGGCCTGGTAGAGGGCCTCAAGGTGGCAGCCCCACCATCTACCTAGGGTACAGTGGGCTAATCCCCTGCTTATCCAAAACCTAACTGATGCAGAGAAGTAAATATAATATACCCTGCTTGACCTTTCAACGACGAAAATGGAAACGAACATGGATTGTGATTTTTGGAACACGGAATGTTAGGGCAACAAATGGAAAAAAATTTCAAAGTAGACAATTTGGCTATTACAGAAACAAAGAAAAAAAAAGACAAGGAATAGAAAATGTAGGACCAAATCATATTTTAATCTTCTCAGGAGTAGATGTCAATGATAGAGCTAGAGTAGGAGTAGGTCTCCTAGTGCATAAAAGGCATGAAAAGCTACTAGAAAGCTGAAAATTTATAAGCCCACGGCTATTAGAGGTAAATATTAAACCAAAAGGATGAGAAATTAAATTATTAATAGCTTGTGGACCAAATGAAGACAACACTAAAGAAGAAAAAGATACTTTCAAAAACGATTTACAAATAGCTGCAGAGAATCTTAAACACAAACAGGAACTAATGGTTTTAGAAAATTCGAACACTAGAGTAGGCAACCATATAGAAACATCAGGAGGAGTAATAGGTAAAGAAAGAGAGACAACAACTTCTCCAAATGGAGAGAGACTAATAGATTGTTGCCTAAAGAATAACATGAAAATAACTAACACATTTTTCCTCATAGAGATATCCACAAATATACAAGACTAAATGAAGACAGGTGTGAAAAGTCAATCATGGACTACATAATAGTTAGCAGCTCCCTTTTTACAGTACATTGGATGCAAGAGTAAACAGAAAAGCAGAAATATATAGTGATCATTACTTAGTGATTGCCACAATGAGATTACTGACTGAAGAAAATAAACAGAAAAGGAAAGAGAAGAAAATTACTAAATTCAAAATAGAGGAACTAAATAAACCAATTGTAAAACAGGTATACCAATCTAGGATAAAAGATTTATCAGTGAAAGGCAGATAGATCTGAATGATAGCACAATAGAAAAAAAGTGGCAGATGTATAAAGAAACACTCCTCAGTTGTACGGAAGAGGTCTGTGGAAGGAAACAAATTAAAGGAGATAGGAAAACAACAGCATGGTCAATGCCTGGAAGAAATACTTGCAAACAAAGAGACCAGAGGATAGGACAGATTACGTGAATAAAAGAACTATCACCAAAGAGGAAGTGAGGAAAGCAAAACAGGAACAATGGGAAGAGTTTGGACAAAGACTTGAAGAAAGCTATCAAGGAAATCAAAAGCTGTTCTGGAGGGCAATGAAGAGCATGAGAAAGACCAAAGCATGCCCAATACGAAAAATTAAGAATTCCAAAGGAGAAATAATGAAAGAAGACAGCCAAATCATGGAAGAAATGGAGAAAGTATTTTCACCAATTACATAATCCCTTCAGAACGTATGAAACAAGGAGTACAGATCAATTAGTAAGAGTAACAAATAATCCAGAGGAGACCGCTGATGATGTAGATATGTCAATGGAAGAAATCCAAACAGTTATAAGAAAAGTGAAATTAGGAAAAGCCCCAGGAGCAGATCAAGTTTATCCAGAAATGATTAAAAACCAAGGGAGAGAGGCAGACAAACTACTACATGCAATATGCAAACAAGCATGGAAGTTCAAACAGGTGCCAGACGACTGGCAAAAGGGAACGGTAGTACCAATACATAAGAAAGGATCAACTATGGAATGCTCAAACTATAGAGGGATACCCCTACTTAGCGTACCAGGGCAAGTGTATGCCAGGATACTGGAAATGAGACTAAGGAAAAGAGTAGAGGACCAGATTGAAGAATATCAGAGTGGATTTAGACCTGGAAGAAGTGTACAAGACCACATATTTACAATTAGACAAATAATAGAAAAATTCCTTGAGAGAAACATTGACTTGCACCTGTGTTTTATAGACTTAGAAAAGGCATTTGACACTGTGAGGAGGGGCGAACTATGGCATTCCTTAAAAGAACATAATGTAGAGCAAAATGTAATAGAAGCCATTAAAAGTTTTACAATAAACTAACATGTGCAGTGAGAGTAGCTGGAAACATATCTGCAGAATTTGATGTAGATATAGGGGTAAGACAGGATTGTATCCTAAGTCCTCTTTTGTTTATCAAATTTATGGATTCAGTCGCAAAGGCATCCTCAAAAATGAAGAAAATGAATGTAGGTATGTGGAAGCTCAAACCAGTAAATATATCAATGCTTTCATTTGCCAATGATTTAGTTCTGTTTGGAAAATCAAAAAGTGACCTTCAGTCAAATATAAACATTATGAACAATGAACTAAATAAAGAGGAATGAGAGTAAATGCAAAGAAAACCAAAACAATGCTAGTAACTAGGGAAGCTAAAACACAAAATCTTAAATTGTGCAGGGAAAATTTAGAACAAGTTCAAAGCTACAATTACCTAGGAGTAATGATTAACTCAGTGGAAAAACTAAGAGAAGAAATCAGCCAGAGAATCCAAAAGGCAAGTGCAATATAAAACCATCTAGGAAAGGCACTTGTAGGTAAAGAATTGTCAACAAAAAGCAAAATGGCAGTATACAATACAGTTTTTTGTCCTACTCTCCTCTATGGCAGTGAAACCTGGACCTTAGACAGTAGAGAATACAGTAGAGTACAGGCAGCTGAAATGAAATATCTAAGAAGAGAAGTAAGGAAAACTAAAAGAGACAACAGCAGAAACACAACAATAAGAGATCAAACCAAAGCAGATAGCATAAAAAACTTAGATAGAAATAAATCAATTGAGATGGTTTGGGCATGTAAACAGAATGAATGACAATAGAACAGCTAAAGCAGTATACAGTGCTAAAGCCCAAGGTAAAAGACCAAAAGGCAGACCTCGGAGAAAGTGGGAAGAAGGTATAAAAGAGGCATTGAAGAATAGAAATTTAACATTTTTGAAAGGAAACAGAAAATGCCAGGACAGGGCATCCTGTAGAAAGATCATCTCGGGCACCTGAACCCATACACCAAAAGGTAGAATGTGAACTGATAAAGAAAGAACCCATACACCGAAAGGTAGAATGGGAACTGATAAAGAAAGAAAGATATCTCTGGACCACTTCAATTCCCAAATTGACAATGCAGTCAAAATTGTTCCCTAACATCTCACCTTGGATCCGTCAGATAATTGCACTTTGTAGATTCCCTGAATTTGTATCCGATAATTTGTTTCCACATTCCATACGATGATGCTGTCGTGGGACGAGCTGTCGTTTGAGCTACCAAGCTGAGAGGCTGTTTGCGGGTGGTGGGACGGACGCCTTTGAACAGGCGGAGCTGCCTCTGCAATAAAATAAATGGAATTCAAATTCAAATATGCAAATCTTAGACAGTCCCTCTCAGACTGATGATATCACAATAAAACACTGAAGGCAAAGAGAATTCAATAAAAAAAATTATGTTGAGTCTTCAGCGATTATGTTAACCGGTAATTCCTTGTATTGAACTGGCTTGAAACGAGGAAATAAAAAAAATAATATACACTAACTAATGTTTCTTTGTCTGTTTGAAATTATCCATGTCTGCCATATGCAGTGATTTCAGGGTGGATTAAGAGGAAACAGCAAAATGAAAGGCATGTCCTTCTTCTTCTTCTTTTTCATAATAACTGACCACATCAATTCTTGAGTGTTACTGTCAGCGCGCATTTTTGATCTAACCCAAAAATAGTAATCCAATCTTGGCTTTAAAGTGATATATATTTAATAAATACAAACATTCACAAAAATTATAGCACTGATACGTAGCTTCGGTGAAATACGTCCGCCATCTTGTTAAAGTCATGTACAAACTATGTTAAAGTCTTGGTCATTACAAACTATGTTAAAGTCTTGGTCATGTACAAACTATGTTAAAGTCTTGGTCATGTACAAACTATGTTAAAGTCTTGGTCATGTACAAACTATGTTAAAGTCTTGGTCATGTACAAACTATGTTAAAGTCTTGGTCATGTACAAACTATGTTAAAGTCTTGGTCATGTACAAACTATGTTAAAGAGTGAAAGGAAGGAAATAAGACCTACCAGTAGCACTACCACTTACATCTGGTGTGAATTAACTGGTGTAGCCTACAGGGCATATTTTTAGACATGTGAGGTTCAAACTACAGTAGAGGAAAATTCAATTCAATTTAGCGAAAGTGAAAAAGACACAAGTATAACCATGCAAAGGGGAAAAAATGAAGATTAGGATATGAACCCTGATCATTCGGTTTGTGATGCAAGTAAATAATATTACTTTAAGACTCAACAATCTTCCCCTGCCTCCCACCAAACCATCTCTAGCAAATAATATTACTGTAAGACTCAATAATCTTCCCCTGCCTCCCCACCAAACCATCTCTAGCAAATAATATTTCTGTAAGACTCAATAATCTTCCCCTGCCTCCCACCAAACCATCTCTAAACCAATTCTAATATTACTGTAAGACTGTGGAGCCAATCTTCACTATCCCATCTGAAACCATCTCTATAGGCCTGGATCTTCCCCAGATTGTCCTTGACAATCATCCAGAATGATGAATGCCATCTCTCTTCAAGCTGTAGACACTATACCTGCAAATGTCCTTGAAAACCAACCTTTTCAATTTGGTTTGTGTGTCTAATCTCTAACACTTCTCACCTGTGTGTGTGTGTGTCCCACCAAACCATCTCTAGCAAATGGATGTTTTCTCGAGTCATTACTCAATACCAATGCATACAAGGCTTCAATGCTTTTAGTCTGTGTAGAATCTGACCCACCAAACCATGGGCTGTCTCAAGAATTTTACTGATGAATCTAGGCTGTTATAGTAACTACCTTCAGATTGTCTGACCACAGTCCACAAGACACAGTGATGAAGGCATGAGTCCTGTCTCATGAGATCTGGGCTGTTATTTCTAGAATTTGCTGTGACACAGACCATGATGAGTTGAGGGCGTTAGATGGAATCTGACCACAGTCTCAAGACTAAGATGAATCCTCACTCCAGTCTCATACCACTCTGACGTGACAGTTTGCACCCCAGCCCTGGGGAGACTGAGATGGGGAAATAATTAGAGACACCCCAGACCCATCTTTCCGAGTTGACATCCCCTTATCCCCAGCCCTTTGCAGGTGCCTAGGCCTACTTCCATATAATCCCCACAACCTAGGTAAATTGCAGCATCCCCACAATTTACGTATCAACCCCATTCGTAATAAATAATGTGAGACCAGGGAAGATGGTAGTAGGTATCAACCAGTAATAAAAAAGGCGAGTTTATGCCTGGGCCAAAACCTCTACGTTATAATGTTCCTGTACAATCTAGGTAATCAGGTGAGCAATCTTTATTTACATGATCAGATAATTCATAAGGGTGACAGTAGCATAGTCGGTAGAGCATCTGACTACCGTCCAGGGAGAGCCCGAGTTCGATTCCCAGTCCGGACAATTTTTCTGGCCTCATGTCGACCCAGCAGCGAAATGGGGAGTTAGCTCTGTTTAGACTCAACAAAATTACAGGCCATGAATAGCAAAGACAAACTAGCATAGTATGATGCCGTATACCAAAAAACAAATCAGGATCCTCCTGATTACCCTAAGTTATAACTCTGGGCGGTGGAACTTAGATCACTTCAATTTAATTCATAAGACTCGGAGAGGATATCAGCAAATTAAATGACAGAGTTGCTCACAAGGAGAGCTAAAACACCCCAGCACAGCTGTTTAAAAGTTGCATGCGTATAGGGAATGGAAATTCATAATATAAAACATAATATATCAATTTATTTCAAAAAGGGGCATTTACATTTACCTTGAACTTAATGAGAGGGTAGTCGCCATAAATGTATTCTTCTTGTCCAAGGACTTTGAGGACGTACAGGGCTGGGTCTTCACAAAGTTTACCTGTTTTCATTGATTTTTTTTCTACCACCTTTACTATGACATCTTCTCGGAGTCTCAAAATAGCCCACACGCAGCTTGTAGCTGATCTATAATGGGAGGTCAAAGGAAAACAAAAATCAGGGATTTTGCTTTTCAAAATACATAAACATTAAGTCTACTAAAAGTACTTGTACATCTTTAAATTTGTTTACCTTCAATTGATACACAGCATTTCTCTTACATCTCACAGGTACCTGTAGCAGTGGGAAAAGAGGGAAGAGAGAAAGAGAGAAAGAGAGAGAGAGAGAGAGAGAGAGAGAGAGAGAGAGAGAGAGAGAGAGAGAGAGAGAGAGAGAGAGAGAGAGAGAGAGAGAGAGAGAGAGAGAGAGATAGACAGACAGACAGAGACAGACAGACAGACACAGGCAGAGAGACAGACAGACAGAGAGCGAGAATGAGAGAGACATACACACACACACACAAAATGGTAGACATAGAGAGAGAGCAAGAGACAAAGGTGAAAGACGGAGACAGAGATGATGAGGTAGACAGACAGAGAAACCGATAGACAAAGATAGAGACAAAGAGATATAGGTAGAGACACAGATAGAAAGAGAGAGAAAAAGAGAGACAGAGACAGAGAAGAAGAAGAAGAAGAAGAAGAAGAAGAAGAAGAAGAAGAAGAAGAAGAAGAAGAAGAAGAAGAAGAAGAAGAAGAAGAAGAAGAAGAAGAAGAAGAAGAAGAAGAAGAAGAAGAAGAAGAAGAAGAAAGAAGAAGAAGAAGAAGAAGAAGAAGAAGAAGAAGAAGAAGAAGAAGAAGAAGAAGAAGAAGAAGAAGAAGAGGAAGAGGAAGAGGAAGAAGAAAGAAGAGGAAAACAGAAAGAAACTATACAAAGTCATTAATTGTTTTAAATGACTGAGCACTCAACTCACCCTTGTGTCTCTAAAACTGACATCAACTACGATGCTTCCATCTTCGATGACGCCATTTTTAATCTTGGCTTGAAGCTGAGGTGGGATATCTGTGTCATTCAAACTACGTAATCGCAATGGGTAACGCCACTGAAATTTCTCCATTGTGGTCTGTAGTCAAGTAGAACAGCAAAGAACATTTGTTAATATTTTTTTCATTATTTGCAGGTTATAATACAGTACAATATGAAATTGATCAAAACCAAAGAGAACACAGAGGGATAACTGATTTTACTTCAGACCAACCTTCAAATAGTCATCAAGCAACCATTCAACAGCTACAATCAAGCCTAAACTCCTTTCACAAAGGGTACTAAAGATATAAGTTTGTTCCAGGAATATTTTGGAAACTTACAAAATGTGGTTGAGAGAATCAAAGAGCATGCGAGTGAAAATTGCATCTATGTTGCCAATATGTTTTTATTTACTAATACAAAAGTGTATCATGGAATAAGAGAAATTGAATCTCAAATGTTACTGTTCAAATAATATATAGAATTACAAAATATTTCATAATTATAATTTCCATGTCAGTCTATATATAAATTACGGCACAATTTAGTATCATTTGATAAAATCATCTTTGTCTGATAATACACAAGCTTCTTTTCACATCTTTAAATCTTAGTTAACAGTCTATGTTCTTGTTGTTTGTTTTTATTTCCTTCAATTTGAATGGCCATAGGAAAATGTTTTACTTTTTGTCAATATCTATAAACCTTTATTTCAGTTTCAGACATTTCAGTCTCTTCCATAGCAAGTACCGCAGTTTGAATCAACTAAACGTTTTACCATGCCATATCTTTCTATTAATCACACTGATCAGAACAAAGTTATTGGGCATTCCCATTGATTAATTTAGTCACATGTATTTTCCACTTCTTCAATGTTTCATATAGTACCAAAAAATATGTTAAACACTTCATCAAAAACTATTTCAAACAGCTACTAAAAGAAAACATAAAAGCAACTTTAGGTCGGACAAAACGAACAAGAAAAACTGATCACAAACCTGCGATCGTCTGTCAATCGTAATATCCTTACACATTTCGTCATTTTTTTCTTAAAATCGTTGATCTCAGTTCTAGGAAATGATTCTTGCTTTGAGGACCTGTCACACGGATGAAGTCAAAATGTTACTTGATTAAAATCTTTGTACAAGTTAGGTCAATTTCATTTTGGTATAAACAGTTGGGAAAATCAAGGAGAAAAATCCCCAACTAAACACATCTGAAAGAAAGATACCAACCGAACTCCAGTGAAACGAGAACTAAATAAATGAGAGGAAGGATTCAACTATTTTGGTAAACAAGATTTGTTAACAAAAACCAAACTGGCAGTATACAGAACAGTTTATCATCCTACTTTCCTCTATGACAGTAAAACCTGGACCTTAGACGGTAGGAATACAGTAAAGTACAGGCAGCTGAAATGAAATACCTCAGACGAGTAGTAGGGAAAACTAAGAGACAAAATCAGAAACACAACAATAAGAGATTAAACCAAGGCAGATGGCATTTAAACTAAAATAGAAATAAATCAACGCAGATGATTTGAGCACGTAAACAGTGGAATGAAAAGAGAATAGCTAGATCAGTATGCAATGCTAAAACCCAAGGTAAAAGATCAAAAGGTAGACCTGGAAGAAAGTGGGACAAAGATATAAAAGAGGCACTAATGCAAAGAAATCATTTAACCTCCACGGAAGGAAACAGAAAATTTAATGACAGGGTAGCCTGGAGAAAGCTCATTTTGGGTATCTAAACCCATACACTGGAAGGTAGAATGGGAACTAACAAAGAAACGAAAGAAGAATATTGTGAATTAACAAGTAAAGTCAAGGAATAAAACAATTTCTTTCAAAGATAGTTTTTAATTGACGACTGTTAAATCAGTTAGCAGTGTCACGAGGATAAAAAGTAACAAGCCTTGACTTGGCCTGAAAATCGACCCTTAACTTTGAATTGGGAGTCCGCCATCTTCATATCAAAAAGCCAGAAATTGAATGTTAATGTGACAATAAACTTTGAAGCACTGCTAAAAAGAATTGTGTAAATAAAGACATGGAAAAAAACAGAGAGGGAGACAATTATCAAGAATGATAAAAGATAGACAATAACAACAAAAAGCAGTGGGGGGGAGGAGAGGAAGGGGCTTTCAACCATAATCGCAATAGACGAGAATGATTTACACATTTTGTAATTATTATTCTATCTAAGACAGAAAAACATCAAGGAAAAAAACATTCCACACAACAACAACAAAACCCAGCAAAATACAAGGCAGGTGACAAAATGATTTCGCTCACTTAAAATATTTAAGATATTTAAAAATCTTCAGATTCATATAATATAGGTCTGCTGTCTCTCCTAAAATCCATATGGTAAATACAATCCATATGGTAAATACAATTCATATGGTAAATACAATCCTTAAAGAGCTACCTTTTCCAATGAGATTATTAATGTTTCTGTCCAAAGTCTTTGAACTGCTCTCTCCTCCAGTTTTTACAATTTGGAAAAGAGGAAAGAATGGCTGCAATTCCTTTAGACTCTGACTTCCATCCAAGACTTCCTCCTGGAATGAGTAAAGACAAAAGAAAGCTATTTTGAATAAACTGCTTTTATTTAAATTGATGTCAAAGAGATAAAAGGGTAAAATTACATTAGTTCGATAGCATGTAAACTCGGGTTAAGGTGTCGGTGTGCATATTATAAGAGGACAAATTTGCTTTTATTTGAATTGATGTCAAAGAAATAAATGGGTAACATTGCATTCGTTTGATAGTGTGTGAGCTCGGGTTAAGGTGTCAGTGTGCATATATAAGAGAACAGAATAAGGACACTGTCTGAATGTAAAACGTTTAACAGCTGTCTTCTATGTTCCCCTAGGTGAGGAGGAGAACTATGAAGGAAACGGGGGGGGGGGGGGGGGGGGAATCTCCTTAATTGATTTATTTTTGCTTTTGAGTGAGCACCTGTACGGGGAGTAGATGACCCTGCCCTCTACGAGTCTCCTGCTACCTTGCAGGTGGGTCTTGGCCTACCAAACGCTACGGGAGTTAACCCTCACAGAAAACAACCTGCTGCCTTGCAGGCCGGTCTTGGTTGACCAAAGGTTAAGGGAGTTAACCCTGACAGAAAATAACCTGCTGCCTTGCATGCTGGTCTTCAATGACTAAAGGCTAAGGGAGTTAACCCTGACAGAAAATAACAAGGCCTGGTAGGGGGCGTCAAGGTGGCAGCCCCACCATCTACCTAGGGTACAGTGGGATAATCCCCTGCTTATCCAAAACCAAACAGATTCAGAGAAATAAATATAATACAACTGGCTTGATCTTTCGAAGACGAACTTGAAAATAAATATGGAGTGTGATTTTGAAACTTGGAACATTAGGGCAATAAATGGAAAAGAGTTAGAATTAGTTGAAGAAATGGAAAAATTCAAAGCAGATATTTTGGCCATTACAGAAACAAAGAAAAAGGACAAGGAATAGGAAATGTAGGACCAAATCATATTTTAATCTTCTCAGGAGTAGATGTCAAACATAGAGCTAGAGCAGGATTAGGTCTCCTAGTGCATAAAAGGTATGAAAAGCTACTAGAAAGTTGGAAATTTCTAAGCCCACAGCTATTAGAGGTAAATATTAAACCAAAAGGATGAGAAATTTAGCTTATGGACCAAACGAAGACGCAACTAAAGAAGAAAAACATCGATTTACAAATAACTGCAGAGAATCTTAAACCCAAACAGGAACTAATGCTTTTAGGAGATTTAAACGCTAGAGTAGGCAACAATGTAGAAACGTCAGTAGAGGTAATAGGTAAAGAAGGAGAGACAACAACTTCTCCAAATGGAGAGACACTAATAGATTTTTGCCTAAACAATAACATGAAAATAGCCAACACCTTTTTTCCTCATACAGATATCCACAATATATACAAGACTACATGAAGGCAGGTGTGAATAGTCAATCATAGTGACATAATAGTTAGCAGCTCCCTTTTTACAGTACATTGGATGCAAGAGTAAACAGAAGAGCAGAAATATTTAGTGATCATCACTTAGTGATTGCCAAAATGAGATTACTGACTGAAGAAAATAAACAGAAAAGGAAAGAGAAAAAAGCTACTAAACTCAAAATAGAGGAACTAAATAAACTGGGGGAAATGAAGAGCATGAGAAAGACCAAAGCATGCCCAATACGAAAATTAAAGAATGCCAAAGGAGAAATAATGAAAGAAGACAGCCAAATCATGGAAGAAATGGAGAAAACATTTTCACCAATTACATAATCCCTCTAGATATGAAAAAATGAGGACAGATCAATTAGTAAGAGTAACAAGTAATCCAGAGGAGACAGCTGAAGATGTAGATATATCAATGGAAGAAATCCAAACAGCTATAAGAACAGTGAAATTAGGAAAAGCCCCAGGAGCAGATCAAGTTTATCCAGAAATGATTAAAAACCAAGGGAGAGAGGCAGACAAACTACTACATGCAATATGCATGGAAGTCCAAACAGGTGCCAGACGACTGGCAAAAGGGAACGGTAATACAAATACACAAGAAAGGATCAACTATGGAATGCTCAAATTATAGAGGGATATCACTACTTAGTGTTCCAGGAAAAGTATATGCCAGGATACTGGAAATGAGATTAAGAAAAAGAGTAGAGGATCAGATTGAAGAGCATCAGAGTGGATTTAGACCTGGAAGAAGTGTACCACATATTTACAATAAGACAAATAATAGAAAAATTCTTGAGAGAAACATTGACTTGCACATGTGTTTTATTGACTTAGAAAAGGCATTTGACACTGTGAGGAGGGACGAACTATGGCATTCCTTAAAAGAACATAATGTAGAGCAAAATGTAATAGAAGCCATTAAAAGTTTTACAATAAACTAACATGTGCAGTGAGTAGCTGGAAACATATCTGCAGAATTCGATTTTGATATAGGAATAAGACAGGGTTGTATCCTAAGTCCTCTTTTGTTTATCACATTTATGGATACAGTCGTGTGGCAACCTCAAAATGAAGAAAATGAATGTAGGTATGTGGAAGCTCAAACCAGTAAATATATCAATGCTTTCATTTTGCCGATGATTTAGTTCTGTTTGGAAAATCAGAAAGTGACCTTCAGTCGAATATAAACATTATAAACAATGAACTAAATAAAGAGGAATGAGAGTAGATGCAAAGAAAACCAAAACAATGCTAGTAACTAGGGAAGCTAAAACACAAATCTTAAATTTCAAAGTTCAAAGCTACAATTACCTAGGAGTAATGATTAACTCAGTGGGAAATCTAAGAGAAGAAATCAGCCAGAGAATCAAAAAGGCAAGTGCAATATAAAACCATCTAGGAAAGGCATTTGTAGGTAAGCAAAAATTGTCAACAAAAACCAAAATGGCAGTATACAATACAGTTTATTGTCCTACTCCCCTCTATGGCAGCGAAACCTGGACCTTAGACAATAGAGAATACAGTAGAGTACAGGCAGCTGAAATGAAATATCTAAGAAGAGTAGTAGGGAAAACTAAAAGAGACAAAATCAGAAACACAACAATAAGAGATCAAGCCAAAGCAGATGGCATAAAAACTAAGATAGAAACAAATTAATTGAGATGGTTTGGGCATGTAAACAGAATGAATAACAATAGAATAGCTAAAGCAGTATACAGTGTTAAAGCCCAAGGTAAAAGACCAAAACGCAAACCTCGGAGAAAGTGGGAAGAAGATATAAAAAAGAGGCATGAAAGTATAGAAATTTAACTTTTTTGGAAGGAAACAGAAAACGCCATTCTGGAGAAAGATCATCTCAGATAAATGAACCAATGCACCGAAAGGTAGAAAGGGAACTGATAAAGAAAGAAAGAAAGAGTTAGGGTTTTTGGTTTTAGTACATATATGAGTAACTGTCAAAATATAGTCATCCTATATCATTGAAAAGTTTGTACCACCTCGGTTGACAAATAAACAGCCGCAATATTGGATTTTCAAAATCAGTTTCCTTACTTAATAATAAATAAAATCACTCACAACCTGTGCACATTGTATTAAATTAAATATCTAAAAAGTGACATTGGTGTTTTAGATATTTTGGATAGTTTTATTTTTCAGAATATTTTTAAATAACATATATCGTTTATATATGCAAAAATGACACTTTAATTACAAAAGAAAATATTTCTCAAAAAGTGTAAAGGCTGACATTTTCACTATCTATTAAACTGACATCTTTCTAAAATGACAACCTTGTGCCAAATATACAGAGTAAATGACAGAGGAGAGTGTATTCAAGGGAATAAACTTTGAAACTGACATCAAAGAAATCATTAATAACACAAAAAAACCTGTAATTACAAAAACTCCATCTTTGAAAATATTATACAAACTCACTTTTTGACAGGTATCAGTAAATCATTATTACTGTTTTACCTACCCTACTGCCTTTCAAAATATTGTGTAAATAAAAATTAAATGACAGTAGGGAAAAACTAAGTTTCGAGAAAAATGCAATCAAAGAAATCAAAAGAAAATAACACAAAAAAGACTTAGATTCTTGTAGCAGCCCCTTACTCTTTTGACAGGTATCCAGTGCCATCTTCTCAGTCAGTGTTATGGTAATTTAGGTCAAAATTATTACTGTTTTTAACCCTCGCCTACAAAATATTGTGTAACAAAAACATTAAACATCAAATGGACATTATCATGCCAAACTTGTAATAAATGATCGTTGTACCCAAATATATAAAGAACAGAAAATCCACATTTTGGTCCCAAACTCGCCAATCGAGGTACCTACCACCCACACCCCGCCCTTAAGGTGGAAATCAAATTGACATTGAAAAAAGTATTTAGTACATCACAGAATGAACTGTTAGGTGTGATGTAATGAACATTGTTCAGTGTGTAAAATAGTGAAAACATTAAAATTTGATTAGTTGAAGTAACGATGTGATGCAAATAGTCACTCTCTTTTAAAACAATTTCATATTTATAATCATGTCTGTAAATCTGACAATGCACTGGACTTTCATACAGGAACTCTGTAGTCTAGAAGCAAGGTGTCAGCCTCTTAACTAAAAGGTCATAGGTTCAAGTCCTGATAGCTGAACAATTTTCTCGAGCGACCCCTCTGGTCTAGGAAGATGGATCAACACTTAGTCCCATCGGAGACAGACAATAAAAAGGAGGTCCCGTGTGCAGATCACAACACTTTGTGTATGTTAAACATCTCTTGGCTATTTACAGGGCAGTCCGGGCAAAGTTTAAAAATCCTTTTAAAAAAACTCAAGATCATCTTAGTTGTGGATATTGGGTAAAATCAATTAAATTAAAGGACTTTCATTCATTATTTTTTAACTATAAATAAGTTGATTAACTCCTCTGACCTTTTCACCCTGTTTGTTGATGTACACAAAAGTGTACAAGTCCTCAGACTTCAATAAATCTGATAACGGGTAGTCGTGTGCTTCTCTCCATATGATCTGTGGCGGAAAAAAATTTATATCGGATGGGACATAAGATCAGGCTTTGAAGCCCTACAAAAAAGATAAATGTATACTCAAAATTATACGATATAATGATATTTCATAGTCATAGACATGACAGGAAAGCCAACTCTCTCTGTACACATAAAAGTTTTTTACCTTTCAACATATTTCTGTATGTAAAAACAATATGTCATTCAAAACATTAAAGATCAGATATAAAAAAAATATCACAATTTGATTTTCAAAATCGCATGCCCTTTTGCACAAACTTTGTGAGGTATTTCTAAAATCATATAGATCTATTAAAGTTTGTTCGAGGCCATTACAGCCCATAGAGGTGGAGCCTATCCCAGTATCTATAGCATGAAGCAGAACAGGTGATAACAATCCCCTCCTGGACAGAACACTAGCGTCTGTCATAGGTTTTACTCCCAAGCTAGTGCTTGTACCCATTTACACCTGGGACGAGCAGGGAAAATGTGATCTCTAAGGTGGTATGGCATCGTAGGAAGTGGCCTCTTAGGCAGAGACCCCTATTTATCCATATATAATAATCTAGATATTCTATCTACACCATATATCCATATAATAATCTAGATATTCTGTTTACATGTTTATCTTTCCAATGAATAAATATACAAAATGAATCTATGTACGTTTGTAATATATTTATATATCTTCTATCTAACAATAAATTATTTTCTTCTTGTTAACTTACCCTTTTTATTTGGTCCATGGGTGAGAGATAATCCACAGAGAGAGAAAGATAAAAATGCCATTTGGAAAAAGAAAGTCGACATCCACATTATTGTTTTCATCCACCATTTTTTCTACAGTGGGGAGAATCCCATCTGCAGACAGTTCCAAGTAGGCCATTGTGGCATCAAGTTATCCTGCAGAAATAAAAGAGATTGTTTTCTCAGAATTGCTCACATATATATATATATATTAAATAAATCAGGCACTACTCTGCTACATTGCAAAATAGGGCACATATTTGAGCCAAGCGCAGGTCCCTCAGGCATCACATCCAACAAGCTGTACACCTGACAAAAGTGACAAGGGAAAAAAATGACAGTTTGACTCAACTCGGTAGTTCTAGATGGATGCTATTGTATACAAAAAGGTTTTATTTCAATGTAATTTGGATTTCATGATATGTACAGATGGTTTGACACTGTCATGTTTGCATTTCATTGACCTTCAAAAAAAAAAACCGCTCACTACCAATATTTAAATACTGTATCCGACTATTGAACTCCTCCCAGAGTTGTTCACATCGACTCGCTAGATCTATCTATGGATTATGATGATTATTGTGTCTAAAAAAGTTCTATTTCAATGTAAATTGGATTTTCAAGAGGACTCAAATAGTCGGACAAACAGTGTGATTTTCGCTATTGAGCACATTATCACCATCCCTGACCTTAAACCCCCAATAATTAAACCAGATGTATACACATCAAACCATGTTTCTCAGCTGTAATAAATTAGGGGTTGAAAGCAAAATCTCTCTCTCTCCCTGTCAGACGTCAAGGTGCCAATTTCATCCACCTGGGCCGAGCAAACAATGGTCACTGTCTAGAATAGCTGTAGGTCTTTAACAGGGAATCTTACTCTGCCTATCAGACAGCGTGGCGTCACGATGCACAATTTGTTGCGGAGGCAAACCAAACAATGGGCTTAATTCCTCATTCCTTAATGACCCCAACATACATTAAGTACACAATTGAGGTTAATAAGTCGCTGTAAACCATATGAAAGATGCATCCCCCACCAATATGGTGAATGAGGAAACTTGTATTGATTTGTTGAGTGCTTGTCGGATAAAAATGGATGGCCATTGGCTACATAAAGTTCCTCCCCCTGCAAGACTGATCTGTCCCTCGTTAAAGTGATAGACGTTTATTGCATGATTGACAGGTTGGCTACTGGGTAAGAATGAAATTTAATTATGGTCAAAGTCTTTCTTTGTGAGTATACGTTTTGTGTCTTCTTACTACCACAGTCTGCTTACCCCCATGATTTTTCAATCTCCCAAAAGGTGTGCTTTTACTCGCTACTACTATAATACAATATATCAAGGCGTTTTCAAACAGGTAATTTAATGATCATCCTCAGATCTTGATCTAAACTAGATCTACACCAAAATGTAATATTTTCTAAGCATCTCAAACATCAGAATTTCGCTTGTGTCTAGATCTAGAGAACAAACAAATTAATTATAATACGTATAAAAAGTATAAAAGACATAAATTCACTGTGACTTCACAACTGCCAGCAATTAGATCTAGATCATTAATGAAGTGGGTGTATGTACCATGAAATCAGAACATGGGCTCTCTCGCAGAGCTCAAAATACTTCAGTGCAACATTGGAAGAGGGTGAGAGGGTTTTAAGTGTTTGGATAGACCTAGGGGAAAGAGGGTTGCCCATTAGTATTGAAGATTGTCATAAAATCTTTTATAGATCTAGAAATAGATCTGGAATCTAGATCTATATGTTTTCAGGAAAAACCTTCTATAGTTGGGGTACCACCCAAGGGACATAATAAAGAGGGTTTATTTTGAAGGGGTGAGATAAAAAGTTGTGGCTTGGTTTTTTGTGGAGGATAAAGAAACAAAGAAAGTAAAATAAAGAGGTAGTGGGAGGAGCTACTTTCAATGTGGGCCAATCAGAGATCGTTTGAAAGTATTGCGACAACGGATTGGACTGAAGACTGTGGCGACAACGGCCAGAACACAAGCAGTTCAATGAGTGAGTGAGACAAGTGACAATAGACTGACTGATTGATGAACATGAGCAGTTCAAATGTAACATTGACAAGGGACGTTAATCGGACTGAGATGAGTGACGATAGACTGACTGATTAATGAACATATGAGCAGTTCAAATGTAACAATGACAAGGGACGTTCATCGCACTGAGACTGAAACCAACCATGTAGTTCGAGGAAGCATTGAACTATGGAGACATGTTGTTACCAAGAAATGTGGGTGTCTTGTTTATATATGACAGCATTTTTCATAAATGTTTTAACAGTCCATGTTACTTAATTTGCATAAAAAATGTGTAGTTTGTGTATAATGATTGATTGACGTGTAAATGACAATAAATTGTTGGAAAAGTTTTTGTGTGGTATATTATATTATAAACTTACAAAGAAAAAGAGAAGACCAACAGGCGAAATTTTGTTAAAAGATAAAAATCCCACAAATGGAAAGTGTTTGTGTTCTTTCCCTTTGATATTCATGGATATCCTGACTTAGCCGTACAATCGTACATTTATTTAATAATGCATGCAACATCGATCGGCCTTTTTAAATCAATAGATGATTATCATAAGATCTAGAACCAGATCTAGATTACTTCACAGGAAACTGCTTCATTTTCTTGAACTTACTTTAACTTTACTTCGGGATAATGGTCCCCTTCGATTAGTTTCTTCTGTCTTATGTCTGATTCTTTTGTTGCTCTTGGTCTGCTAAAAATAAATGCATGTATCTCATAGACTTACTTGTTGACAACAATAACACTTCCTCATTTAATTTTGTACTTCCGGAACTGGAGGTCACTAGTCTAGAGACCCGTCCAGTCCATGATAATTTGACCATCCAAGACAAAAAAATTTAAAAACATCAAAACATTACAACATTGAATAAACAGAACACCCTTTAGAACCTTTTTGATTGTCAGTTGTCTGACATTCTGTATCATTCTGTGTCAGTTTGTCTTTCTTTTTTTTTTCTATTAGTCCCCATGAATTAAGATGCCCGAAATGATCGTTCTTCAGGCTACCCTGTCTTCACATAATGTTAGATCTACATTTTATTCCGTAATAAGTTATATTTATTTTTGCTCTAGTGCCTCTGTTATTCCCAAACCATCTGTTGATATTATTATTTCTATCTTATTTTTTATGCAATCTGCTTTGGTTTGATTCTTCATTGTTTCTTTTTATCCCTTTATTTAGATCTAGATCTAGACCCCCCTCCCCCTCCCCCCCTCATGAGTCTCCTGTTGCCTGTTTCTGCTTCTTGTTCTCTCTCTCTCTCTCTCTCTCTCTCTCTCTCTCTCTCTCTCTCTCTCTCTCTCTCTCTCTCTCTCTCTCTCTCTCTCTCTCTCTCTCTCTCTTCCCTCCGTCCCCCTCTCTCTCTCTCTCTCTCTCTCTCTCTCTCTCTCTCTCTCTCTCTCTCTCTCTCTCTCTCTCTCTCTCCCTCTCTCTCTCTCTCTCTCTGTCTCTCTCTCTCTGTCTCTGTCTCTGTCTGTCTGTCTCTCTCTCTCTCTCTCTCTCTCTCTCTCTCTCTCTCTCTCTCTCTCTGTCTCTCTCTCTCTCTCCTCTCCTCTCTCTCTCTCTCTCTCTCTCTCTCTCTCTCTCTCTCTCTCTCTCTCTCTCTCTCTCTCTCTGTCTCTGTCTCTGTCTCTCTGTCTGTCTGTCTGTCTGTCTGTCTGTCTCTCTGTCTCTCTCTCTCTCTCTCTCTCTCTCTCTCTCTCTCTCTCTCTCTCTCTGTCTCTCTGTCTCTCTGTCTGTCTCTGTCTCTGTCTTTCTCTGTCTGTCTGTCTGTCTGTCTGTCTGTCTGTCTGTCTGTCTGTCTGTCTCTCTCTCTCTCTCTCTCTCTCTCTCTCTCTCTCTCTCTCTCTCTCTCTCTCTCTCTCTCTCTCTCTCTCTCTCTCTCTCTCTCTCTCTCTCTCTCTCTCTCTGTCTCTTCTGTCGCCCTCGCTGTTTCTCTGATCTGTCTCTCTCTCTCTCTCTCTCTCTCTCTCTCTCTCTCTCTCTCTCTCTCTCTCTCTCTCTCTCTCTCTCTCTCTCTCTCTCTCTCTCTCTCTCTCTCTCTCTCTCTTCGAGATGTTGACCACAAAATACGGAGATGTTGGGGGGGGGGGCGCGAATTCTGATGGATGGTGTGGAGGGGCACGGCCTAAAAAGTGTTAGAACCGCTGTGTTCGGGTGATAAAAGACTGGTGGTGTCGGTGGTCGAGTAGTTAGGCTGCGGGACTTGGATCATGAGGTCCCGGGTTCGAATCCTTGCAAAGCTTAGAAAATACATTTAAAACACAGTTTCCCCACTCGACCACGGTGCAAAATGGGTACTCACAATAGCTTGGGAGTTAAAAAACCTGCGTCAGACTAGCGTCATGTCCATGAGGTGATTATTATCACCTGTTCCGCTTCAGGCTATAGAAACCAGGATAAGCTCCGGTTCTTTGGACCACAATGGTTTTGAAGGAACTTTGATATAAAAGACTGTATGACAAACCATAAATTGAAACTCAACGAAGACAAAACCGAAACAATAAAATTGCAAAGACAAACATCGAATAATAGCATTTTATGTGAATCTATAAATAAAGCTGGCACGTCTGCTGATAAGGTTGCTTCCTTAGAAGTGACTCTTGATAAAGAAGTTATGATGAAAGACCATGGTGTTCATGTCATATAACCATGTAATTTTGCCATCTTCGTAATACATGTATTGGTAAAATAAACTATTGCTTGATCTAAGGAGATTTAAACGCTAGAGTAGGAACAATGTAGAAACATCAGGGGAATAATAGGTAAAGAAGGAGAGACGACAACTTCCCAAATGGAAAGAGATTAATAGATTTTTGCCCTAAAGAACAATATGAAAATAGTCAACACATGTTTTCATCATAAAGATATTTACAAGTAGACAAGAGTAAATGAAGACAGATGTGAAAAGTCAATCATAGACTACATAATAGTAACAGCTCCATTTTTTACAGTACCATAGATGCAAGAGTAAACAGAGGAGCTGAAATATGAATTGATCATCACCTAATGATTGCCAAAAAGAGATTACTGACTAAAGATAACAAATAGAAAAGGAAAGCGAAGAAAGTTACTAAACTCAAAATAGAAGAACTAAACAAACCAATAGTAAAAGAGATATACCAATCCAGGATAACATGACTTATCAATGAAAGGCAGATGGATCTGAATGATAGCACAATAGAAGAAAAGAGGCAAATATATAAAGAAACATTCCTCAGTTGTACTGAAGAGGTCTGTGGCAGGAGACAAATTAAAGGAGATGGGAAAAGAACAGTATGGTGGAATGAGAATGTCAAAACTAAGATCAAAGAAAAGAGAGATGCCTGGAAGAAATACTTACAAACAAAGAGACCAGAGGAAAGGATAGATTACGTGAATAAAAGAACTATCGCCAAAGAGGAAGTGAGGAAAGCAAAACAGGAACAATGGGAAGAGTTTGGACAACATCTTCAAGAAAGCTATCAAGAAAGTCAAGAGCTGTTCTGGGGAGCAATGAAGAACATGAGTTATACTAAAGCATACCCAATACGACAAATAAAGAATGCCAAAGGAGAAATAATGAAAAAAGACAGCGAAATCATGGAAACGTGGGAAAAGTATTTTCAACAATTACAAAGTCAAAATCCTTGGAGATCATATGAAGCAAGGAGTACAGATCAATTAGTAAGAACAGGTAATACAAATGAGACATCTGATGGTGTAGATATCTCAATGGAAGAACTCCACACAGCTATAAGAAAAGCGAAATTAGGAAAGGCCCCAGGAGCAGATCAAATTTATCCAGAAATGACTAAAAACCAAGGGAGAGAGGCAGACAAACATGCAATATATTAACAAGCATGGAAATCAAAACAGGTGCCAGACGACTGGAAAAAGGGAACAGTAGTACCAAGACAGAAGAAAGGATCAACTATGGAATGCTCAAACTCTCAAACTATAGACGAATATCACTACTAAGCGTACCAGGAAAAGCATATGCCAGGATTCGAAATGAGACTAAGGAAAAGGGTAGAGGATCCGATTGGAGAACGCCAGAGTGATTTAGACCAAGAGGAAGTGTACAAGACCACATATTTACAATTAGACAAATAATAGAAAAGTTCATTGACTTGCACCTGTGTTTTATTGACTTAGAAAAGGCATTTGACACTATGAGGAGGGAAGAACTATGGTATTCCTTAAAAGAACACAATGTAAAGTAAAATTTAATAGAAGTCATTAAAAGTTTTTACAATAAACTAACATGTGCAGTGAAAGAAGCTGGAAATATATCTGAAGAATTTGATATAGATATAGGAATAAAACAGGGTTGTATCCTAAGTCTTCTTTTGTTTCTCACATTTATGGATTCAGTCGCAAAGGCATCCTCAAAAATGAAGAAAGTGAATGTAGGTATGTGGAAGCTCAAACCAGTAAATGTAGCAATGCTTGCATTTGCTGATGATTCATTTCTGTTTGGAAAATCAGAAAGGGACCTTTAGTCGAATATCAACATCATGGATAATGAATTAAATAAAAGAGGAATGAAAGTAAATGCAAAAAAAACCAAAGTAATGCTAGTAACTAGGGAAGCTAAAAAACAAAATCTTAAATTGATCAGGAAGATTTTAGAACAAGTTCAAGGCTACAATTACCAAGGAGTAATGATTAACTCAGTGGGAAAACTAAGAGAAGAAATCAGCCAGAGAATCCAAAAGGCAGTGACAATATAGGAAAGGCATTTATAGATAAACAAGAATTGTCAACAAAAACCAAAATAGCAGTATACAATAGTTTATTGTCGTACTCTCCTCTATGGCAGGGAAAACTAGACCTTAGACAGTAGGGAATAGAGTAGAGTACAAGCAGCTAAAATGAAATATCTAAGAAGAGTAGTAGTGAAAACTAAAAGAGACAAAATCAGAAACACAACAATAAGAGATCAAACCAAAGCAGATGGCATAAAGACTACGATAGATATAAATCAACTGAGATGGTTTGGGCATGTAAACAGAATGAATGACAATAGAATAGTTAAATCAGTATACAGTGCTAAAATTCAAGGTAAAAGACCAAAATGCAAACTTTGGAGAAAGTAGGGAAAAGATTAAAAGAGGCATTAAGACAAAGGAATTTCACGTTCACAGAAGGAAACAGAAAATGTCAGGACAGGGCAGCCTGGAGAAACATCATTTCGGGCATTTCAACTCATACACCGGAAGGTAGGTTGGGAGCTGATAAAGAAAGAAAGAAAGAAAATTTTGATCTAGAAACAACTAAAATTTTAACATCATCTTTTTTTTGATTATTGTAACGCTCTTTTAGCTGGCTGTGTATATATGTATATGATTGAAAGATTACAAAAAAAAGTCCAGAATAAAGCAAGAAGATTGACCACTTTAACTAAAACCACCTGACTAGAATAAATACCCTCGTTTTAAGGTTGAAGAGGTCTGTGGTAGGAAATAAACTAAAGGAGATAGGGAGAAAAAAACAGCATGGTGGAATGAGAATGTTAAAACTAAGATCAAAGAAACGATGGCAGCCTGGAATAAATACTTACAAACAAAGAGGATAGGATAGATAGAGTATGTGAGTAAAATAACTATCGCCAAAAGAGGAAGTGAGGAAAGTAAAACAGGAACAATGGGAAAAGTTTGGACAAAGACTTCAAGAGAGCTACCAAGGAATGAAGATCTGTTCTGGAGAGCAAAGAAGAGCATGAGAAAATCAAACCATGCCCCATACGACTAATTAAGAACGCCAAAGGAGAAATAATGAGTGAAGACAGCGAAATCATGAAAACGTGGATTTTTTTTTCAGCAATTACATAATCCCGTCAGAACATATGAAACAAGGGAGTATAGAACAAATTTCAGTCGGCATATAGAAAGGCTGATTCAACACTTTAAAAAGACAATTTTAGACAAAAAAGACAATCCAAAAGAATTATTCAAAGTAATAAATGGACTAAAAGACCATACATCATCAAAACACGGTTTGCCTACCAATAATTCAGAAACAGAGCTCTGTGAAGAATTCATCAACTTTTTCACAGAGAAAGTTGAAAACATTAGGCATCAACTTGATATGGAAATATCTAAAACTGGAACAAATCTTGAACCAATGCAAAACAAATCGCGTCATTGAATCTGTTTAAATTCGACGCCATAAACTATTGAGATCACTAATCTTTTGAAGAATATATGTCAAACAAGACATGCTCATTAGATCATATTCGAACATGACTTTTGAAATCGTGTATACATGAGCTTTCTCCTGTTATTTCTTCTATCGTTAATGAACGCCTTGAAAAAAAAATGACCTTCACGACTGTCTGAAGAAAGCTTCTGTCGTTCCTTTAAAGAAAAAAACATCGGTTGACAAAGAGAAATTAAAGATATTTCACTCTGTGTCAAATTTAAATTTTGTGTCAAAGCTCATATAAAAATAATAATATTTAATAGAATCAACACCCACATCCATTTGAGTAGTGAGAGCGCCACATTTTAGTCGGCATATAAAAAGGCTCATTCAACGGAAACAGGGCTCATTCGTGCCCTCAGTGACATTGCCACAGAAGCTGACAACAAAGAAATGCGTCATGCAGGTACTGCTCGACGTAAGCGCTGCATTTGATACAATCGACCAAGCATTATTCATTTCTCGTCTCGAGAAACGTTTCACCATTTCGGGTACTGCTCTGACGTGGTTAAACAGTTACTTATTTAACACAACCCAAATTGTTACCATCAACAATAAGTCATCGACAGAAATGATCCTGAACTATGGTGTACCCCAAAGTTCAATACTTGGACCATTGCTATTCAGCATGTACACTGCACCGCTATGTGATGTTATAACTGATCATGGACCCCAGTTTCATCTGTATGTCGATGATACACAAATTTACACCTCTTCGTCCTCTAAGGATGAAATAAGAGCCAAATAACAAATGGAAGCCTGCATCAAAGGCATCAGAGATTAGATGGGCAACAATAAACTGAAATTGAACGACTGTAAAACAGAACTTATAACTTTCGGCTCAAAGCACACTCTTCGGAAAATCAACATGAACAACATTGTTGTTGGCAAGAACACCATCGAAGCTAGTGGATCTGTCAGAAATCTAGGATTCTCGTCGACCTTAACTCTATGAATGGATGACCACATCAACAAAATCAAACAGAAATGCTACATAAACCTGAGATGTGTCCACAAAATTGGTCAGTACTTAGATGAAGAAATAACCAAACTGTTGGTACACGCATTTGTGCTCAGTCATCTCGACTACTGCAATACTCTACTTAACAACATTCCAACTCATCAAATGAAAAATCTTCCAAAATTAAAAAATTAGTATATCCGTGTTGTCACCAAAAACAGAATCTAGAGACTACATCACGCCAGTTTTTAAAAAAAAAACCTTCACTGGATCCCATTTCATAAACGTATTGAATTTAATATCGCATGCATTGCATTCAACTCATTACATGGAACATCACCTGGATATCTTGCTGAGATTGTTACAATCCTACTATCCATCACGTCCTCTTAGTCTTAGGTCACAGAGTAAATGCCTCTTTACCACACCTATTCCAAACACAAAAATAGGGGAGAAAGCCTTCTCATTCAATGGACCCAAAATCTGGAACTCTCTTTCAACCACCATCTAAGAACAGCCAAAGCATTTTTTTTTCCTTTAAGAAAATGTTGTAGACACATTTTTTTCGAGAGATATCATATTTGTGAACATGTTGTCAATTGACTCAATTGTGGATTGTTGACATTGTAAATCGCTTAGAGCATTTCTATGTATAAGCGCTATATAAATCAAAACATTATTATTATTATTATTATTATTATTATTATTATTATTATTATTATTATTATTATTATTATTATTATTATTATTATTATTATTATTATTATTATTATTATTATTATTATTATTATTATTATTATTATTATTATTATTATTATTATTATTATTATTATTATTATTATTATTATTATTATTATTATTATTATTATTATTATTATTATTATTATTATTATTATTATTATTATTATTATTATTACTACCATTATTATTATTATTATATTATTATTATTATTAGTAGTAGTAGTATTATTAGTAGTAGTAGTAGTAGTAGTAGTAGTAGTAGTAGTAGTAGTAGTAGTAGTAGTAGTAGTAGTAGTAGTAGTAGTAGTAGTAGTAGTAGTAGTAGTAGTAGTAGTAGTAGTAGTAGTAGTAGTAGTAGTAGTAGTAGTAGTAGTAGTAGTAGTAGTAGTAGTAGTAGTAGTAGTAGTAGTATCAATTGATAAGATTTCGTAAGAATGATAAATAATCCAGATGAGAAAGCTGAAGATGTAGCGGGTGTCTCAATGAAAAAATCGAAACAGCTCTATTATGAAAAATAAACTAGGAAAGACCCCAAGAGCAGATGAAGTTTATCCAGAAATGATTCAAGGTAGATGTTGATAACATTGGGACATGTGAAAATGATATAACTCGTATATTTTATGGCCAAACTGAGATGAACAAATTTCGTTTTTTGTTGCTTTAAAGAAGCTTTTGGGACATACAGATCGGACATTTTTTAAATCAGAAACAGTGGAACAACTCGTCTGTACAAAGATGATAATAGTAAAATGCTTTTAGATATAGGGGATTAATATATTGACCAAATTCAAACTCTCACTTTAAATCCTTTTCACACTATTTTGGATGCATTGGTTAGCGAGAGAGGAAAATTAAATGGTTAGTTATTATGCATACTGTAGAGCCATCCACGAACCATCTCACAGGTAATGTAACTCTATAGTATACAATGACCTGATATGATCACATTTTGTCAATTTGGTTATATGAAGGATCTGTGTACATCATTATGCAGGCATGTTTGGTTTTTTTATCCTGCACCGTAGCTTGTAGCAAATTGCTTGTAGAAAGATGATCTACCTATACCTGTTTGACAAAAAGGTGGGAAAGTCGTAGATTTAACACACTGCGTTGGTCGTCGGAGTTAAACATTTACATACTTCATGACTTTAATCTGCCTGCCTTCATACATTGGTGATTTATCGGAGATTTCGATTTCAAGCTCATCCTGAAAAAAAATTGGAGTGAACTGGGACGGGGGGGGGAAGGGGATTAAGGGAAAGGGGGAGTGGGAAGGAATAAGGTGGTGTGTGATTAGGGGGTAGTTGTCACAGAGAGGAAGTAGATGACATTGAGTGTTTAGTCGTGCGAGAGATCTGGCGTGGAAATGAGTTTTGTGTGCACGTTTCGAGGTCTTCGTCATGGACCGCTTGGAAGATCCATAAAACATAACACATAATGTTCTAATCGTTTTATGATATTGTCATCTGCAGTGTTTTTGGTGGTAAGGAAGACGTATATGAGTCTTATACCATAATGATGAATTTTGTTTCAAAGCTGTGTAGATTTTAATAAATGAAGTCGTAATTTGATTTATACCATAGTATTTACCTATCAATGTTATTATGTATATGGGGGGGGGGGGGGGGGGTGGTCAGGGAGTATTAGAGTTGGGATGTTTTTGTTGTTGTTGTTGTTGGGTTTGTTGTTGTTTGTTGTTTGTTTGTTTGGGTTTGTTGTTTTTGATGTTGTTGGTTTTGCTTTGTTGTTTTTTGTTTTGTTTTTGTTTTGTTTTGTTGTTGTTGTTTTTTTTTTTGGGGGGGGAGTTGTTGTTTGGTGGGTTCCCGGATTTTTGTTTGTTAGGATTATTGTCTTAGGTTTTTCTAAGTTTGTAGTTTTCTTTACTTTGGGGTTTGGGTTTTCGCGTGTTGTACATCACTTAAAGGGCGATGAAAATATATTTTGATAGAAAAATACTAGATTGAAATGAATGACACTTTCATTTCACAATCGTTTGTCACGCATCAATATAAATGCAGAAAAAGTAGGTAATTTCAAGCCATTGTTTTTTCATGTTAGTTTTTATGGGTAGATGTGAGTAACATATATTATACAAAATGGAATTTTTTAATGTTTTAATTCACTCTATGTATCGTTACAACTTACAAAGTGCATTAATCTTCATATTTTGTACATTACAACAAAATGTCGTTTCACGTTTCCTTTTGGCTTTGTCTTGTTTTGTTTTTTCGTTTGTTTGTTTATTTTATTTTTGTTGTCGTTGTGATGAGTGTTTAAAGCTTTAGTGAAAACCAAATCAAATAAATGAATTATTATGTATTACTGAAAACGAAAGACAGTCTTATGGGGCCCAATCATATTATTCTCTTTAATCATTTATATTTCTCTCTACTTACTTAGCGTTACTTAGCGTTGATGTGCAGCACAAGTTTTAATGATCCACTTCCCTGATTTAACTCCTGTCCTTGGTTTGTCTTTCTCAAGCCGTGTGTCATTGGGGCTTTATAGTTATAGACTATTTCCTGCTCCCCCCCCCCACCCCCACCCCCACCCCTGCGAAATTTGTCTAGCCTTATTCTTAATAATGTATGTAGGGGTCTTGGTGCATTAGACTGGATCTGGTAAACTCTTCCAAAGTTGTGCCACTCTAATACTAAAGCTGTATTTCTGAAGGGTTTTTTATTAATCTTGCCCTCAAAAATCCTCGTTCCGATGCGGCATGGTCATTGGTATCCGTCCCACGCCTATTTTTGTACGTGTAATTTGCATCACTGATTACAAGTGTGTTCCAGATGGGAGCTCAAGACTGCGTGGAAACAGCAATCGCTTCAAAGTTTTCAATTCACCTACTTTTTAATTTTCTTTTTTTACAGTGCAGCTGTAAACAGCGAAAATAATGTCTCGTTTCTGATTTTCTGATTCATCATGCAAATTCTTCTCAAACGTCAGCAAAATAGATAAATAATAAAATAAATAAATAAACAGCAAAGAAAGAAAGAAAGAAAGAAAAATACATACTTAACATACATACATACATACATACATACATACATACATACATACATACATACATACATACATACATACATACATACATACATACATACATACATACATACATACATACATACATACATACATACATACATACATACATACATACATACATACATACATACATACATACATACATACATATATACATGCATACATAATGAATACATAAATAAGTAAATAAAGAAAGAAATAGCTAAATAGATAAATAAATAAATCAAGAAAGAAAGAAAGAAAGAAAAGAAGGAAAGAAAGAAAAGAAAGAAAAAAGAAAGAAAAAAAGAAAGATAGAAAGAAAGGAAGAAAAAAACAAAGAAAGAAAGAAAGAAAGAAAGAAAGAAAGAAAGAAAGAAAGAAAGAAAGAAAGAAAGAAAGAAAGAAAGAAAATTTAATAGATAAACGAAGAAATCAAATCGGCTGTATTTCGTCAGACTTGTGGATACTCAGATGATGGATCCCATGAAATTATCGGCTCTTCCGGAGCATGCTACCATACCGAGTCAACTCAAGGCGTTAGCAGACGACAAGCCAGACAAATTAGCTTTCATCTTTGTCGATGTCAAGATGAATCGCACCGTTCTGACCCGTAGAGACGTCTGGGACTTGAGTCGGAGATATGCCGGTCTCTTGAGACGTCACGGCGTCAGGAGGGGAGATGTCGTCTGCAACTGTTTGGTCAACTCACCAGAGAAACTGCTCTGTAAGCATTGACGTACTTTTCATGAAGTAATAAAGCTGTGTATATTTTAAGAAATTTGAGTCGAAATTTGATCTATTATACAATATCATTTATTCACGATTGTTATTATATAACAGAACGTTGGTTGTTACGCTAACCGACTAGGGGGTCATGAGGTTTTGGGTTCGAATCTATAATATCTAGCACGTGTTTGTTTTCCCTACGACCCAGGTAAAAATCGATACTAGCATTAGCTGGGGGGGGGGGGTGGGAAACCTGTCCTGTTGCTTGGGTGGTTTGTATCCAGTTCAGGTAACTTTGCAAATAATAAAGGTACTTATTTTAAAGCGCCTGGGGGGGGGGGGGGGTAAATGTGATGGTAGATCTGAAGTCACGAGATCTTAGATCGAAGCCTGGTAATGCTAGGTCCAGGGTTGTGTTCCGTCGGAAAGACAATTAGCTTAGTGGGGTTTATTTGATTTACTAAGGTAATCTCTCGGGTTTTGGGTAAGATTTTTATTTTTATTTTGCCCGGACTGCCCTATAAACAGCCAAGGATCTTTGACGTGCACAGAGTGTTATGATCTGCATGTGGAACCTCCTTTTTATCGTCCGTCTCCGATTGGACTTGGTGTCGATCCCCCTACCTGGACCAGGGGGGGTAGATTTTACTCTAACAAAACTCGAGAAAAATGTTCAACCGCTTGAACCCACGACCTTTGGGTTGAAAAGGAGGCCGACGTCTTGCCTTTGGACTACCGACCCCCCCCCCCCGCAACATAAAAAAATGTATATGCAAAGTGAGATATAAGCTTCAACCTCATATTGAGATAATTCACATTGAAATTTTTAAATGCCTACGGAAGGATTATCTATAAAATTGAACTTAGCTGCCTGGCATGAGAAACGTATTAGCTGGTGTAAGTAATGTTTATTTGTTTTTTTAATAGATAGACTAAGCTATGTTTCTTACACGTTATTAAAATGTAATTCGACCTATATTGGAACATGAAAAATGTGTATGGAGCCCTTTATTTAACGGCAATAAACGCTCTTAGAAAAAGTACAAAGACGAGCGACAAGGTTATTGAGAGCATTGGAACATGGTGATATGTCTTATAATGTAAGATTGAACTTTCTTCGACTCCCCTCAGTAAAGTACAGAAGAAAACGGGGGGATCTTATCCAATTGTATAAAATTGTTCATAGCATAGATAATTTTGATTATAAGTCATTTTTCAACTATTCTCATGTGAATTTTATTCGGGGAGATATATTTAGGATTTATATTAGAGGTAGAGACATAATTTTTCATCATACGAACAGTCGAATTATGGAATAATTTAGTGTTCAATACAAAAAAACGAAAACACTATTAATGCTTTTAAAGAGGACATTGATATGGAATTCAATCATTTAAGATATTTGTATGATGAATGAATGTGCATTGTCCTTATTGATTACTATACGTTCAATCATCTTTAAAACTCCAAGAAAGACGTAAGAATTATGTTACATGAAATCTTAGACTAAAGACCTAAGCCGTGTGTCCTGTTTTAAGTTTTGAGTTACATGGAATTATATTTTCCAAATCGGCTAGAGCAAACTTTTAGATATACCTCATGGATAGCTGATTTATCGTTTTCCGGGGGAGGGTGGGGGGAGGGCTATTCTCGTTGTGAGTCATTTATTCACTACAATTAAATGGATCACCTTACATACTATTGAAATCAACTTATAAATGTATTATTAACTAGACAATGATGGAAATTGACTTTAAAAATCAAATCACAGCGATTAGTATACAATTACACACAACCCAACGTATTACGCCAATACTGTTCATCATCATCATCATCGAAAGCGTGTGAAAGCTGCAAGCTCCCGGGATCCCTTGGCAGATACTATTCATCAACACCTGTGAGAATGTAAACTATAATGCCACATTGCAGTAGTCTCTTAAAGACAATTATCTTATAGTTTGTTGTGGTGACTTCTCAGGTCAAAGGAGAGCACACCAATTACGTGTGCGTAAATCAACGTTTGAAGTTCCTAAAAGTGCATTGTGGGTGTAGCATTTCATACAAACAAGTGCAAAATTTTGTGAATCATCAAAGTACATCGTGAGTGTATCATTTCATCCAAAAAGCAAGTGCAAAATTCAGTGAATCATCAAAACACATGTCGCGTGACATATTTATTCATAATACGTTACATTGCATTAATTTCAAATATATTGTATAAGCACGTTAAGAAATGTAATGTTTTTTATCAGAACAATAATAATAATATGGTAACCTAAAACTATAACTGGAAATATGAAAATAGTGTTATAATATCATATATAATATTGTAAGACTGTGGTAACATTGGATCCTTTAAATGCTTTTTTAAACTATTGCAATACCTTATCAGAATGTAAACACTGATTTAAATTATCAATAATGAACAATGTTAACAATACATTAGTCATGAATCAATCGCAGATTGACTACCTCCTTATCAATTAAAATCTTGAATCTATTAACACACCTTTTGTTTCTTATTATTGGGCAATATTTATCACGCGACAAGTGTACGTCTTGTATATAAATATCAGCCCTTGGGGTCCACTGCCCACTAGCACGCCAAGAACTCATTATGCGTTAAGTGCATTGACAGAGAGAGAGAGAGAGAGAGAGAGAAATTAGAGAGATAGATGAACAATGAG
>JAXRKP010000655.1:115000-117500 GCA_037039925.1 Doris montereyensis | reverse complement strand
ATATTTTAAAGATAAAGGTAAAGAGTAGTAGTAGTCCATATCACTAAATGCAATGATGTCACCGACTACATATCATTTATCTCCCATTAGTAGTCAGTGCAACAGTAGTAGTAGTAGTAGTAGTAGTAGTAGTAGTAGTAGTAGTAGTAGTAGTAGTAGTAGTAGTAGTAGTAGCAGTAGTTCTATAATATAGCTGGGTACTGTTCAGTGAGCCAAGTGAGGAAAGTAGAGTGGAGAAATTTCCTAAGAGTACAACTTTGTGAACCGACTGCTCAAAGACGGTATTAATGTGTCGTATTGATAAATTTACTATCTAGATTTTGTAGTTGTCTTAGTAGGGAAACCCCACCCCTACCTACTATTACTGGTATGCATGGATCAGAGTAGTAGTCAGTACGAGTAGTACTAGTAGTAAAAGTAGTAGTAGTAGTCTTCTTTCCGTAGTACCTCGTAGTAAGTTTAGTAAATCTAGTACTAGCTCATTGTCTGCAAAGTAGTTCGTAGATATTATGGAATAGTAGTAGTAGTAGTAGTAGTATTTTAATTGTAGTTAGTTGTAGTAGCAGATAGTAATAGTTTAGTAGTAGTAGTATTAATAATTGGTGGTAGTAGTAGTGTTTTACAGTAGTAGTGGTAGTAATTGTAGATATGTAGTGGTATCATAGCGATGTGTAGTAGTTAGTAGTAGTAGTATTGTAATTTTTATGGATACTAGTATTAATAATTTTAGTGGTAGGTTTGATTGTAGATGTGAGTAGTAGTAATAGTAGTAGTAGTAGTAGTAGTAATAGCAGATGGCATAGCGATGTAGTAGTAGTAGTGGTAGTAGTAGTAGTATTAGTCTTTAATAGTAGTAGTAATAGTATGAGATAGTAGTAATGTGAGTAAATGTAGTAGTAGTAGTAGTAGTATAGTAGATATGCCCAGTAACAACAACAATATTAGTAGTATTAGTAGTAGATATGTATACCAGTAGTAGTAGTAGTAGTAGTAGTAGTAATTAGTCAAGTAGTAAGGTCATTTATGTGCCCAATAGTGGTTCTAGTTATAGTAGTAATAGTGGATGCATAGCGATGTGTATTTAAATGGTTTTGTTGGACTGGATGGCATAGTTTTAGTGTTTTACTGGTGGTTTGATTGTAGATATGGATGGCATAGCGATGTGTATTTAGAGGTAGTTTGTTGTAGATGTCCTTTTTCAAGCGAACACAATTCGTAGTATTTGATTGTAGTATGGTTATGGCATAGTAGTAATAGTAGTAGTAGTAGTTAATTGTAGGCCACCGACGCCACAAGCGAAAAAATATTATAATATAAGTTTGATTGTGGATAAGCTCAGAGCATAATAATAATAGTAGTACAATCAGTGATAGTTGTAGTAGTAGTAGTAGTAGTATATCTAGTGGTAATAATAGTAGTATAATAATAACAATAGTAATGGTATTTTTTTGTTTGATTGTAGATTAGTAGTAGTATCTGTATTTAGTTATGATTTGATTGTAGATAGTGGATGGCATAGCGATGTGTATTTGTAGTAGATAGTAAATCGACAAATTAATAATTATATTATGTAGGAAAGACGTTGTTTGATTGTAATACGCACGCTCATATTATTATTATTTAGTTAGTAGTAGTAGTAGTAGTATAGATATGTGATGTGTATTTATTAAACTTTTGTATAGATATGGATGGCACTCCCGAGTAGTACGTATTTATAAATTTGATTGACTCACTCATGCACAATCATAGTATTACACACACATGTCTTTCCTAGTTGTAGACATAATATTGTGATAGCATTGAGATTGAGTACTTTTCATCAACACACACCTGTACATCTAGCGATTCCATGTAGATCGTAGTAGACACACTGCAGATATAATCTAGATCTATACCTACATAACATAGTCGTTTGGTCGATATTAGATTTTACTTGATAGAATATTATTGAATCCATATGATATTATATGGCACATACAACATAAAGACGCCTACATAATATGTGTAGTTTGGTGACACACATCCATACAGACACATACTGCATATTATGTATACATATACATAAATCTATTCTATAATATAATGGTGCCGTTTGGTAGTACATTTTCAATATGGATGTAATTGATTCATATAATAGTAGTAGTAGTAGTAGCAGTAGTATAATCACAGATCTATAGACATAAGCTGTGTCGCTTGGTCGTATTATATACATAGTTAGATATATTCATATTCATGTGATTACATACGTCACGCTGCTGCAGATATAATCTAGATCTATACCTAAATAAACCCGTAGTGTCATTTGGTAATATTAACATAGTAGTAGTAGTATAATTGCATTAATATACAATTTGGCACAACTCATTCATATACAATCTAGATACACACAACACATTATAAAACGCGTTCTAGTTGTCGTAGTGTTAGTTTTAGTAGAAAGTATGTAATGGAATAAGTAGGTCATATTATCATACTGCGTAGTAGAAAACGGTGGCATCTA
>JAXRKP010000655.1:97500-110000 GCA_037039925.1 Doris montereyensis | reverse complement strand
CTTACAAGTCTAGCAACTTTTTGTTGACCCTTTTGTTTGTTTTTTCTTGTCTTTTTCTTCTTCTTCTTCTTCTTAATTGATGAGTTGCTGTTTTCGTATTTCTGTGAACCAAAAACTCAAAAATAGTTCTTGATTCTCGATGATAGTTAAGTGAGAGAAAAACTTCTCTCTTTTTTTCTTTTCCTTTTTTTTTTTTCACGTTTTTTATTTAAAATGCAACGGTTTTCCGAGCAGGTTGGCGTAACGCACAAAAGCTGCTAAAATTGATTTTTACTCATCACCTGAAACACAAAATTAATTACACCTTTTTTCTCTGGTTTCGCTGCACCCAGTCCAGCAAACTGACTTCAATATTAGCCTATGATCACCTGTATAGGGCCTTCGGAAACTTTCAGCGGCCTTGATACTATTGACTATGGTACGTGGAGATTTGATGTCGGTGTGGAGTGTTGATGGTGTCTAGACCATGTGTATAAAGAAAGATATAAAAGTTCTGGCTGGCATACAACCAACGTTGCTCAATGCCTGCAAACCGAGCGGGAGGCCAGCTGTGTGTGTACCATGCCTATGTGTGTATGTATCTCGACCCGCTGGCCGACTGCGCGGTTTGCGAGGGGAAACTCACAACCGCGGCGTTTCCTCAACCACCGCGGTTACATGTGAACGATTCCATAGGCTATCCTTGAAAATGCAACCGCGCGTTTTCAACAGCGCGTTGAAACCGCCCTGTCTGAACTGACCCTTACCATCATCAGTTAAATTATTACCACTACCACCACGAGTTTCATTATTATCACCGCTCTTTTGAATATTATTCATTGCAATGATTACGTTTACATGTATTAGAAAAAAATGTTAATTTTTTATTGTTATGTTATACATGTTTTGATCTCGTAATGCTTAAATGTGTGTAAGCTGTTTGTGTGTGAAGAATAATTTGTTTATGGTAGAGGTGTGTTGTATTTCATATTATTATATTTGAAGGTATTGTAACACCAAAAAAATATGCCACTTTTGGGCAATAAAGTTGTATCTTATCTTATAAATTGATGATTTATAATTTACTTCTTATCACTACTGTAATATTGTTGTTTTTGTTGTCGTTTTTGTTGTTATTATTGTTATTATTGTTATTGTTATTATAAATGTATAAATGAATGCCTGAAGTACTCAAATTGTTTTTGCAACTTTAAAGAAACGCATAGAAGTGTAATATATTCAATTGTTTATTGTAAACAGGCACTTATCGTAGAAGGAGCAAACACTCATCACTATAGCTGGATTACTCACAACAATATTGTTGCGAGTATCACAACAATAAAACATTGTAATTTTATATTCATTTCCGGGTTGGTCAAGACACTGTAACTGATACTCAGCCTTCCCCTGCCACAACCATAGTATAGTCCCTTTCAAATGCACCTTTCCTCATTGTTAAAATCACCTTGATGGCTTGTACATTTGCCTTTAAATACTCCAGACAAACCTACATATTATTGGTCATTTTTCCTACGTATTTCCTTTTCATGAAAAGCCCCTAAATATTCCTTTTATTCTACTTTTGAATTTATTTTAACTGATGCTAGCCTCTCTTATTAACATTATTCACTTGACCATTTTTACCTTTAGATGAATTACTCCTACCATTGTTTTGTGCTTGCCACATAATTAGTAGTTGGCAATAGGACATTGTAATGTAAAGTTATCTGAAACTCATTTCCGGTGCTTTAACACCTTAGTATATGTGAACTGTTTTCAGGTTTTTGAGTTGTATTATTACCTTAGCTCCTCGTTTTCAAAAATTGTATTGGTCCCTTTAGATTTATTCTTAAATGCTTTTAAGTTGAATGAATAAGTCGATTAGACCTAGAAATAGTTGAAGTTAATTCTGTTCAGAGGACGGAAGTAGCCTAATCCTTAACTTCCTTTGTTTTGTTTACATGTACTTGTCATTTTCCCCTGGTTATGTGCCTAGGCCTTTGATATTATTAATGTTTACTATTTGAGAGGAATGCTTTTATCAAGTCGTTCATTATCAAAATAAGAAAGTCTATATAATCTTTAGAGTATGCTCGACCTTAATTGCGCTGTCCATCAAACAGTCATGTTTATTCCTTTATTGTCCATGTGTGATTAGATCTCAACCCGGTGTCAGATATTTGCTGATTTTACACAATGCTTTGTTTTCATGTTATTGTTTCTGTTATTATTTCCTTCTATCTTTAGAAGAGACGGTGCGGTATTGTTAAGTCGACAGTAAGAACTTGTTCAGTTTGCTACAGACAGTGGGACAATTGAATATATGTTAGTAATAAAAATCGTTGCTGAAACTCGAACCGTACAAGTCACCTGCCTTCCTCACTATCATTGGACAGCTGTATTTGTGGGAATGTAGTCAGAGAGCTATGTA
The DNA here is from genome assembly GCA_037039925.1 of Doris montereyensis. Classification (NCBI taxonomy): domain Eukaryota; kingdom Metazoa; phylum Mollusca; class Gastropoda; order Nudibranchia; family Dorididae; genus Doris; species Doris montereyensis. The sequence goes on along the minus strand of JAXRKP010000655.1, from coordinate 107,590 downwards.
CATTTATATGAACTTGTGACAATTATTATTATTATTATTATTATTATTATTATTATTATTATTATTATTATTATTATTATTATTATTATTATTATTATTATTATTATTATTATTATTATTATTGTTATTATTACTATTATTATTTTATTTTTATTTATTGCATTTTTTAAAATAATTATTATTTATCAAACAATGACACGGATTGGGGGGGGGGGGGGGGGGGGGAAAGACACCACAAACAAAATTTCACTTTCTTTGCTTCAGATCTTTCGGAGGTCACCAGTAGTAACGCTTGCCGTAACTTCACGATGAGAGCCAAGGACTGTAATGGCCAGGTGAGACATTTGATGACAACATCAACTGATTCTATTTATTGGGTGAGAGCCAAGGACTGTAATGGCCATGACAACATCAACTGATTCTATTTATTGAGGTGAGGCCAAGGACTGTAATGGCCCAGGTGAGACATTTGATGACAACATCAACTGATTCTATTTATTGAGGTGAGAGCAAGGACTGTAATGGCTGAGACATTTGATGACAACATCAACTGATTCTATTTATTGAGGTGAGAGCCAAGGACTGTAATGGTCAGACTTTGATGAAACATCAACTGATTCTATTATTGACTGTAATAACGGCATCAGGTAAGACATTTGATGACAACATCAACTGATTCTATTTATTGAGGTGAGAGGACTGTAATGGAATGGTAATGACGGTTATGTGTGATGTGGTAAAAGGACTGTAATGGCCAGGTGAGACATTTTCTATTTATTGATGACAACTGTATGGCAACTGATTCTGATTCTATTGAGGTGAGAGCCAAGGACTGTAATGGCCTGCTGTGAGACATTTGATGACAACATCAACTGATTCTATTTATTGAGATAAGAATAATAATAATAATAATAATGAGACATTATGATAATGATAATAATGATGAAGATGATGACTGATGATGGTGATGATGATCATGATGATGATGATGATCATGATTCTATTTATTGAGGTGATAATAGCCAAGGACTGTAATGGCCAGGTGAGACATTTGATGACAACATCAACTGATTTATTTATTGAGGTGAGAGCCAAGACTGTAATGGCCAGGTGAGACATTTGATGACAACATCAACTGATTCTATTTATTGAGGTGAGAGCCAGGACTAATAGACAGAGGTGGATAGACATTTGATGACAGATGTAGATATGATAGATAGATGTTATTAGGGGTGAGAATATATAGAAAGATAGATAGATAGATAAAGGACTGTAATGGCCAGGTGAGACATTTGATGACAACATCAACTGATTCTATTTATTGAGGTGAGAGCCAAGGACTGTAATGGCCAGGTGAGACATTTGATGACAACATCAACTGGTTCTATTTATTGAGGTGAGAGCCAAGGACTGTAATGACCCAGGTGAGACATTTGATGACAACATCAACTGATTCTATTTATTGAGGTGAGAGCCAAGGACTGTGGTCAGGTGAGACATTGGTTCAGGAGGTGAGAGCCAAGGACTGTAATGGCGGTGAGACATTTGATGACAACATCAACTGAGACTATTTATTGAGGATGAGAGCTAATGGTCAGGTGAGGACAATATATATAATTGTTGAGGATAGAGTACTGTCAAGGACATATTTTGTATGGTCAGGTGAGACATTTGATGACAACATCAACTTTATTTTATTTATTGATTAGAGCCAAGGACTGTAATGGAAAAACATTTAATTGGTTCACCTATTGATTTTTGATATAGACCTCAGATGACAACATCAAGGTTCTATTTATTAGAGTCTATGCTTGTCTGGACTGAAACTGGTGAGACATTTATGACAACATCAACTGGTTCTGTGTTATTGAGGTTTGCCAGGACTGTATGCCAGGTGTTGCATTTGATGAGACAATTAGATCAACTGTTTTTATTGAGGTGAGGAGCAAGGATTGGTTCAACATCAACTGGTTCAGGGGGGGAGAATAAAAAACTATTTATTGTTTTGAGAGCTGTAATGCCAGGTGAGACATTTGATGACAACATCAACTTTGATGACAAGGACTGTAATGGTCAGGGGTGAGACATTTGGTTGTTGTTTATTGGGGGGGCAAAATTTTTGGGGGGTTGTGAGTTTGTTTGTTTGTGACACCATTGAATTAAAACTAAAACCTTGTTGGGTTTTTTAAAACAACATTGATTCCACTTATTTTGTTGTTGTTGGACAACAACTAGATTGGTTTTGGTGGGCGGAAGGGGGGGTTGTTGATGTTGTTGTTGTTATTATTGTTGTTTTGTTTTGTTGTTGATTGTTGTTGGGTTGTTTTGTTGTTTTTTGTTCCCGGTTTCTATTTAAGGGCCTGAAAGACTGTTGGCTTTGGTTGTTGTTGTGAATTGTTGTTGTTGTTTTGTTTTGTTGTTTTGGGACTTTGTTGTTGTTATTGTTGGTTTTTACTTGTTCCTTTTCTTTCTGTGTTTTTATGTTTACTTGGCTTTACTCGTTCCTCCACTCACACATCCAAAGTCTGAATGAGTATCCCTTTAGGTAGAGCTCCTGTCAAAGTGTTAGTACTTTTAGCAGGAGAGAGAAAGCTTTGAGGGGCACTTTGAATGAAATGGTATGCTGGGGGGTGTTCGGTGTTAACATGCACTTGTGGAGGATTTGTTTGTTTCGTGATAACTTAACTCAATCTGTTGAGTTTTTTCATATTTTTATGCGACTAGAACTCCATCTTTATATTTATTTATTAATGGGAAAAACATTTAATTCACCTGTGATTTTACCAGAGACAGACATTTTTTGTCTACTTGTCTGTCTGAAACTGAATTTGAAGACAAAGTTATGAATATCAATTTTGTTTTTTTTTGGTGTTTTTTGTTTGTTTAGTTGTTGCTGTTGTTTTGTTTTGTTTTGTTTTTTTCTTTGGAGGGGGGTTGTTGGGTTGTTGTTTGTTGTTGGGGTTTTTTTTGGGGGTTGGGGTTTGTTTTGTTTTGTTGTTTATTTGTTGTTGGGTTTTTTGTTTTTTTGTTGTTTTGTTGTTGTTGGGTTTTTTGTTGTTGAGTTGTTGCTTGTTTTTTTGTTTTGTTTTCAGATTGTTTGTTAGGTTGTTGCTGTTGTTTTTTAGGGGTTTTTTGTTGTTTGTTTTTTTGGGGGGTGAGTTGAGCTGTTGTTTTGTTTTGTTTTGGGGGCTTTTGTTGGAGACAGTTGCTGTTTTGACAGACAGACAGACAGACACTTGTTTTGTTTTGTTGCTTTTTTTTTGGGAGAGAGAGAGACACAGAGAGAGAGAGAGAGAGTTGGGTTGTTGTTGTTTTGTTTGTTTTGTTTTGTTTTTTTTTTATTGTTATTGTTTTGTTTTGTTTTGTTTTAGTGGGTTTTTGTTGGGTTGCTGTTGTTTCTTTTGTTTTTTAGGGGTGTTTTGTTGAGTTGTTGCTGTTGTTTTGTTTTGTTTTTAGTTTTGTTTAGTTGTTGTTGTTGTTTTGTTTTGTTTTATTGTTGTTTTGTTTTGTTGTTTAAGCTGTTGTTTTGTTTTGTTTTTTGGGGTGTTTTGATTTTGTTGTTGCTGTTGTTGTTTTGTTTTGTTGACAAACAGTTTTTTGTTGGGTTGTTGCTGTTTTTGTTTGTTTTTTTTTTTTTTATTGGGGGACCAGGAGTTGTTGCTGTTGTTGTTTTGTTTTGTTTTAGGGGTTTTTTGGTTGAGTTGTTGCTGTTCTTGTTTTGTTTTGAGGGGTGGGGTTTTTGTGAGGCTGAAACGGGTTGTTGGGTTGTTGCTGTTGTTGTTTTGCTTTGTTTTTGTTTTGTTTTTGTTATTTTGTTTTGTTTGTTTGGGAAAACTGTAGAGTTGTTGCTGTTGTTGTTTTGCTTTGTTTTTGTTTTGTTTTGTGTTGTTGTTTTGTTTTGTTTGCAGGGATGGGGTTGTTGTTTGTTGCTGTTGTTTTGCTTTCTTTGGTTGGGGTTGTGCTGAGTTGTTATGTTTTGTTTTGGGGTTTTTGTTGAGTTGTTGTTGTTGTTTTGTTTTGTTTTTCTTTTTGTTTTGTTTTGTTTTGCTGTTTTTGTTTTGTTTTGTTTTTTCCACTCCTTGGTTGTTGAGTTTTGTTTTTGTTTTTCTTCCAGGGTTTTTGGGGGCGGTTTGTTGAGATGTTGCTCTTGTTTTGTTTTGTTGGGGTTGTGATTGTTTTGTTTTGTTGTTGTGATGAGTCGTTTTATTTTGTTTTTGGGGGTTTTTTTGTTGAGTTGTTGCTGTTGTTGTTTTGTTCTGTTCTGTTCTTGTGGGGGGGGGGACGGTTAGTTCTTGCTGTTGTTGTTTTGTTTTGTTGGGGTTGTGCTGAATTGTTTTGTTTTCACACTGCTTTTTCTTTTAAAGTTTTCTGCTGCGAATCCCCTTTAGCTCTTGAAGTCATTTGACGCTAATCTTTCTTTCTTTCTTTTTTCAGTTCCCATTCTATCTTTCGGTGTATGGGTTCAGATGCCTGAGACGATCTTTCTCCAGGATGCCCTGTCCTGGCATTTTCTGTTTCCTTCCAAAAATGTCTATGCTTCAATATCTCTTTTATATCTTCTTCCCACTTTCTCCGATGTCTGCCTTTTGGTCTTTTACCTTGGGGCTTTAGCACTGTATACTGATTTAGCTATTCTATTGTCATTCATTCTGTACACATGCCCATTGACTCTAATCATGATAATTAATTTCTTATCGTTTTCCCAGGTCGTGTTTTCTGTCACCCGAGGAAGGCGTCTGTTAGTTACTGTTGCTTCTGCTGTGCTTTCTGTGACGCGTGTAGGGCAGATGCCGATGTGATGGAACACGATACCGTCATTGGACAAATGCGCCAGCTGTCAGTCAACTAAATTATTATATATTATACGTTTCAAATGATTTGGCTGTTTCGTTGTTTTGTTTTTGTTTTCGGCGTTGTTTTATTTTTATTTTGGGAGGAGTGGGGGGAGGGGCAGTGGTTATTAGGGTTTTTATTCTTTTGGGAGGGAGGGGACGGGGGGGCGGGCAAGGGAGGGGGGGGGGTAATAGTGTTGTGTTTTAGTACTTTTTTCTGTTGTTTTTTGTTTGTTTTGGTACGAGTTTTTTTGTGGGGTCAGAGGGTGGGCTGGGTTTTTTTGTTTCGTTACTGGGTTGGGGGGGGGGTTTGTTTCTTACTGGGTTGGGGGTTTTTTTTCTTTCCTGGGTTGGGGGTTTTTGTTTCGTTACTGGGTTGGGGGTTTTTTGTTTCTAATACTGGGTTGGGGGGTTTTTTTGTTTCGTTACTGGGTTGGGGTTTCGTTACTGGGTTGGGGGTTTTTTGTTTCGTTACTGGGTTGGGGGTTTTTTGTTTCGTTACTGGGTTGGGGGTTTTTTGTTTCTACTACTGGGTTGGGTTTTTACTTTCGTTACTGGGTTGGGGGGGCTTTGTTTCGATACTGGGTTGGGTTTTTTATTTCGTTACTGGGTTGACTTTTTGTTTACTGGGTTGTGGGGGGGTTTGTTTCGTTACTGGGTTGGGGAGTTTTTTGTTTCGTTACTGGCTTGGGGTTTTTTACTACTACGTTACTGGGTTGGGGAGTTTTTTTGTTTCGTTACTGGGTTGGGGGGGTTTTGTTTCGTTACTGGGTTGGGGAGTTTTTTACTTCGTTACTGGGCTTGTTGGTTTTTTTGTTTCGTTACTGGGTTTAGGGTTTTTTTTTCATTACTGGGTTTGTTTGTTTTTTGTTTCGTTATAGTTATTGTTATTGTTATTGTTATTGTTATGTTATTATTATTATTATTGTTATTGTTAGTGCTATTGTTATTGTTAGTTTTATTGTTATTGTTATTATCATTATTATTATTATTATTATATCATTATTATTATCATTATCATTATCATTATCATTATCATTATCATAATCATTATCATTATCATTATTATTGTTATTGTTATTGTTATTGTTATTGTTATTGTTATTTTATTGTTATTTTACTGTTATTGTTATTGTTTATGTTATTGTTATGTTATTGTTATTGTTATTGTTATGTTGTTGTTGTTGTTGTTATTGTTATTAGTTAGTAGTACTGCTAGTAGTAGTAGTAGTAGTAGTAGTAGTAGTAGTAGTAGTAGTAGTAGTAGTAGTAGTAGTAGTAGTAGTATCATTGGTAATGTTAATGTTAATGTTAATGTTAATGTTAATGTTAACGTTAATGTTAATGTTAACGTTAATGTTAATGTTAATGTCATTTTAATGTTATTTTACTTGTTCTTATAATTAGTAGTAGTAGTAGTAGTAGTAGTAGTAGTAGTAGTAGTAGTAGCAGTAGTAGTAGCAGCAGTAGTAGTAGCAGCAGCAGTAGCAGCAGCAGTAGTAGTAGTAGCAGCAGCAGCAGCAGCAGCAGCAGCAGCAGCAGCAGCAGCACTACTAGCAGTAGCACCATTCATTATTATTATTATTATTATTATTTTATTATAATTTATTATCATTATTTATTTATTTTTTAATTATGTTATAATATTTGTAGTGGTGGTAGTAATGGTAGAAATAGGCATCTGGTGGTAGTGGTAGTGGTAGTGGCATAGCAGCAGTAGTAGTAGTAGCAGCAGCAGCAGCAGTAGCATATTAGCAGTAGTAGTAGTAGTAGTAGCAGCAGCAGTAGTAGCAGCAGCAGTAGCAGCAGCAGCAGCAGCATAGTAGCAATAAAGTAGTAGTACAGCAGTAGAGTTAGTAAAGTAGCCAGCAGTAGTCAAGGTAGTAGTAGCAGTAGTGAGTAGTAGTAGTAGTAGCATAAAGTAGCCAGCAGCAGTAGTAGTAGCAGTAGTAGCAGCAGCAGCAGCAGTAGTAGTAGAAGTAGTAAGTAGCAGTAGTAGTAGTAGTAGTAGTAGTAGTAGTAGTAGCAGCAGTTCGTAGTAGCCAGTAGTAGTAGTAGAAGAAGTAGCAGTAGTAGAGGATAGTAGTAGTAGTAGTAGAGTAGTAGTAAGTAGTAAGCAGTAGTAGTAAGTAGCAGTAGTAGCAGCAGTAGTATAATGTAGTAGTAGAGGTAGTAGCAGCAGCAGCAGTAGCAGCAGTAGTAGTAGTAGTAGCAGTAGCAGTAGTAGTAGTAGTAGTAGTAGTAGCAGCAGCAGTAGTAGTAGTAGTAGCAGTAGTAGTCGCGGTGCTGGTAGTGGTGGTGGTGGTAGTACATGTAGTAATAGCTGTTAATATCTATTGGCTGTTTCCTCTGGGTTTGTGATTTGATCGTGACCCTGTCCGTCCATCTTTATCTTCACTCAGGTGCAGCAAGACTTTTCCCATTTACGAACTGCTTGACCGGGACGACAAAAAAGATGGACATCCAAGGTGAATCGGCCTGTTGTACACCTGCCGCCATCTATAAGGTTGGTCGCTGGCTATTCATTCTTTCTTTCTTTTTTTTCTTTATTTTCTTTCTTTCTTTTTTCTTTCTTTCTTTCTTTCTTTCTGTATCTGTTGCCATTCGACCTTATGATGTTGATTTTCAGATGCCCGAAAAGATCATTCTCCAGGCTACCCTGTCCTGATTATTTTCTGTTCCCATCTGGGATTTGATTTGATTTGATTTACCCACATCCACAACTAAGTGTGATTTCGAGGTTTTTGGTAGGATTTTTAATATTGCCCGGACTGCCCTGTAAACAGCCAAGGGATCTTTTAACGTGCACAGAGTGTTGTGATTTGCACACGGGACCTCCATTTTATTGTCCGTCTCCGATAGGACTATGTGCCGATCCCTACCCTGTACCAGGGAGGGAAGGTTAGATTTTGCTCGAAAGAAATCGAGAAAATTTGTCAACGTTCGGCGCGGTACGAACCCACTACCTGTTGATTGAGAGGCCGACACCTTGCCTCTGGACTACCGAGTCGCCCCGCCCCCTTCTTTAGGAAGATTCAACTTTGGTGCTGTAGTGTAGTTTACATCTTCACCCCACTTTCTCCGAGGTCTGCCTTTGGTCTTTTACCTTGGGTTTTAGTATTGTATATTGATTTAGCTATTCTATATTCTCTTATCATTCACTCCGTCCACATGCCCAAACCATCCGATCTAATTCTGGGGGGGGGGCGAGTACAAATACAGGACGGGAGACAAGAAAAAAGCTTTGTGTCTTGGTGTGTTGGTTCGCTTCTTTGCTTGTCTGTCGTGTTTGGGAAGAGGGGAATGGGTGTCTTTATTTTTCTTTGGGGAGATGGGTTTTTTTGTTTTGTTTTGTTTTTGTTTTTGTTGTTTGTTTTTGTTTTTTGTTGTTTGTTTATGTTGTTTGTTTTTGTTGTTGGGGAGGGGCGTGCCCTTTTGCAGGTTTGTTTTGTTTGGGGGACTACACTTTGCAGGTTTGTTATTTTTGGGGGGGGGGGGGTTTGTTATCTTTGTGGGGGGATTGTGTTTTGCGTTGGGTTTTTTGTTTTTGATTTTATATTAGTTTTTTTTTTTTTCTTGTTGTTGTGATTTTTTTTTAAAGGGTAACTGTAGACAAAAACAAAAGAATACGATACCCATGTAAAACTGATAACTGGTAGATCATTCGTCTACCACAGGGGTTGACAACGTAAGGATAAAGTAAAAGTGATTAGATGGTTTGGGGTTTGAGGTGAAATACACTGGTAATGCACAACAACATCCGTGACATGGCCTATAACTCTAAAAAAAATTAAGTTTGGATTTTAATATCACGATATGAAAGCCATTGATGCGGTGAATCAGAAAATGTAAGAAAACAAAATTATTTTTCAAATTGTCATTATAATTATTATTAATATTATTACTATTATTATTATTATTATTATTATTATTATTATTATTAACATTATTATTATTATTATTATTATTATTATTATTATTATTAGTAGTAGTAGTAGTAGTAGTAGTAGTAGTAGTAGTAGTAGTAGTAGTAGTAGTAGTAGTAGTTGATAATAGTAGTAGTAGTAGTAGCAGTAGCAGCAGCAGCATATCCAGTAGCAGCAGTAGTAGTAGTAGTAGTAGTAACCTAGTAGCAGTAGTTCTTGTTCTAGCAGTAGCAGACAATTGTAGTAGTAGTAGCAGTAGTAGTAGTAGTAGTAGTAGTAGTAGTAGTAGTAAAAGTAGTGGTGGTGGTGGTGGTGATGGTAGTAGTGTAGTGGTAGTATTACTCTTATTGATATTAGTATTATTACTAGATGTGTTATTGTTATTGTTATTATGATCATTAACGATTGCTATTATTATTATTTTCATCATGATGAAATTCATCATTATCATCACCATCATCATCTCATCATCATCATTATCATTATTATTATTATTATTATTATTATTATTATTATTATTATTATTATTATTATTATTATTACTATTACTATTACATATTACTATTATTATTACTAATAATATTACTATTATTTACTATTACTATTATTATTACTATTAATTTTATTATTACTATTATTATTATAAGTATTATTACTATTATTATTTTAAGTATTATCATTATTACTATTAATATTATAAGTATTATTATCATTATCATTATTAAATAATAATATATCATTATCATCATCATCATTAATATTATTATTATTATTATTATTATTATTATTATTTTTATTATTATTATTATTATTGCTATTACTATTATCACTATTATCACTATTATTACTATTATTACTATTATTACTATTCTTACTATTATTATTATATATTATTATTGTTGTTGTTATTATTGTTGTTGTTGTTATTATTGTTGTTATTATTGTTGTTATTATTATTGTTGTTGTTGTTGTTATTATTATTATTATTATTATTATTATTATTATTATTATTATTATTATTATTATTATTATTATTATCAGGTCTTCCTCGTTGTTAGATGTTATTATTACATTTAGTAGTGGTAGTGGTAGTAGTAGTAGTAGGGTAGTGGTGGTGGTAGTGGTGGTAGTAGTGGTAGTAGTATTAGTAGTTGTAGGTGGTAGTGGTGATGGTAGTGGTGGTGGTGGTGGAGGTAGTAGTAGTAGTAGTAGTAGTAGTAGTAGTAGTAGTAGTAGTAGTAGTGGTTGTAGTAGTAGTGGTTATATTATTAATTAGTTAATAGTAGTAGTAGTACAGTAGTAGTAGCAGTAGTAGCAGCAGTAGCAGCAGTA
>JAXRKP010000655.1:85000-87500 GCA_037039925.1 Doris montereyensis | reverse complement strand
TGTGATTTTCATTACAGCTTTTTCTGTGATCTTAAAAATAAAATTTCACAACAATGACTATAAAAAAGATTATAATAATGTGGCATGAAAGGAGCGAGTGCAAAAAAATATAAATTGTTGTTGATGTTGTAACTGATGCCGTTGTTGTTGTTGTTTTTGTTGCTGCTGCTGTCGTTGTCCTTGTTGGTATTTCAATGGTAAAAATGAAATCCGACATTCCAACTACCTAAGGCAGAAAAGCCAAGGACATAGCCTTTAACTGGAATGTGACATACTATTACTAGATTACAAATTTGAAGAAACTATTTCAATAAATGAGTCCACAATTACCATTAGTACGAGGAACAGCCTCCCGATGTCTTTTACTTTTATTTGTTCCATTGAAATTTAGGAAATCCGTCATAATAACGAATCGTCATTCTGCCAATAAATTAGTGATCCGGTTTAGAGACAAAGAGAAAGTATTATGTTCTTTGAGGGAGGGGGGTTAGAGAAGAGAGAGAGAGAGAGAACAATTCAGAGAGAGAAAAGAGAGGTAGAGGGGGAGTTGTGAGAATAAAGAGGGAACTCGTTTGATATTTAAGACATGGTGGGAAGAGAGAGAGAAGGAGAGAGAGAGAGCGAGAGAGAGAGAGAGGAGATATAGAGAGAGGGGGAGAGAGAGAGGGAGAGGGAGGGAGAGACAGGGAGGGAGGGAGAGGGAGGAGAGGGAGAGAGGGGGAGGGAGGAGAGGGAGAGGGAGCGAGAGGGAAAGGGAGGGAGGAGAGGAGGGAGAGGGAGGGAGGAGAGGGAGGGAGGAGGGAGGGAGAGGGGAGTGAGAGGTAGAGGGAGAGGGGGAGAGAGAGAGGGGGAGAGGGGGAGAGAGAGAGGGAGAGAGAAGAGGGGAGAGGGAAAGAGAGAGAGAGGGAGAGAGGGGGAAAGAGAAAGAGAGAGGGGGAGAGGAGAGGGAGAGAGAGGGAGAGGAGGAGAGGGAGACTGGAGAGGGAGGGAGGAGAGAGAGAGAGAAAGGGGAGAGGGAGAGGGGGAGAGAGAGATGACTCGGTTCCAGAGGCTAGGTGTCGACCTTCAACCAGAGAGTAGGGGTTCAGGACCCGCCAACAGTTGAAAAATTGAGTTTTTTCAAGAAAAATCTACTCCGCACCCCCACCCCCTTGGTCTAGGTAGGTGGACGACACCTAGTCCCATAGGAGACGGACGATAAAAGAGAGGTCCTGTGTACAGATCACAACAATCTGTGCAACGTTAAAGACCCCCTTGGCTTTTACAGGGCAGTCCCTGCAAAGAAAATAAAAGCTTACCAAAACCCTGAAAGATGGGGTATTGATCTCGGGCCTCCTGGGAGGTAGTCTGACGCTCACTGATTGAACTACCAGCACCTCTGAATCACAATACCTCATCAAATCCGTGCAATAATTCCTGCTTGCACAGAGTGGGTAAACAAACCTCCATCTCTGCAGATATGACAGGTACATTGGACAGACAGATTATTGACAGACAGATTATGACAGGTACATTGGACAGACAGATTATGACAGGTAGATTGACAGACAGACTATGACAAGCAGATATGACATACATATTATTACAGCAGATATGACATACATATCGCGACAGGCAGAAATGACAGACATACTATGACAAATGACAGGCAGATATAATATACAAATCATAACAGACATATTATGACAAGCAAATATGACAAACATATTAAGACAAGAAGATATGACAAACATATTACGACAGGCAGATATGACACACATACTGTGACAGGCAGACATGACAGGCAAATTGAACAGACAGATTATGACAGGCAGATGTGACATATTATGACAGACAATAACAGGTAAATATGACTACTAGAAGATGACAAAGACACAGAAAACAGTAAGTCACAAGAGATAAAATGCAACTCTAAATCATGTTTACTGAATCATTTTGTCGTTACTGCTATATATAAACTTTTTTTTTTTTCTGCACACTATTATCAAATCACACAATACGCATTTCAAAGAAGATGAAAATTTCAATGTTATATAGGGTATGGCATCATGAATAATTAAATTTTCTCAAGAAGAATTGAGAACAAAGACATTCACATCTCAGGTGCTTTGAATAATTAAAAAAAGGTGTATAATATAAGGTTGTCCGAAAAATCATCCCCATAATAAAAGACATGATTCAAAAACATCAGATGTGAGCAAAATCAATGAATGTGATGACACACATGACACACACATAGGCTAATATGGGCTGAAATGAGTTAAGAGCAAAAAATATACTTGAATGGAAAGTTATCTGTGAGAAATTTCAGTGGCTCTTCCATTCGATGTCTGGTAATGTCTGTCAGTCAATTAATGTCATGAAAGGAAGGAGAGAAAAAGTTTCATCAAGCAGCATGGCACATGTGATGTACAAATTAATGAGCCTTGAGACAGAAAAGAAAAGCATAGACAAAGAAAATGACTAGGGTGTGAGTCATAAAAATGGCATCTTTTACACA
>JAXRKP010000655.1:57500-80000 GCA_037039925.1 Doris montereyensis | reverse complement strand
AGTAGTTCATCATTGGCAACATCAGCGTTTGGAAGTGTCCCTCACCAGTACAGTGGGAGCACATACTTTACATCAATATTCCACAATAGTATTAGCGTCTCCCAAAGGAAAATGATATCTCGGACAACTATTTTGTTCCAAGCCCTGAGCATGTAGCAGAATAAGCAAAAGAAAATATTCTGTGCCATCATTTTTTTTTTGAAGTCTTACTTTGTATTTGGAACAATGTATTTAATCATCTATCATAATTTTAGGTGCCTTTTGAGATATATATAATATACACATTCAGTAAAAAAAACAAAAAAAACAACTCAAATCCCTTCCTTTCTATAATTTAACTATACGAAAAGGGGCATAATAACCGTTTTATATACACTAAAAATGCACCTTTCAGTTTAGCTGCCGATAATCTTGTTAAAAACAAAAATTAAATGGACTTTTCTATCGCAAATATAAATGTTATGCTTTCAAAGATGAATATATGAGTATTTGCCCAAAATTTTGTTCATTGCTTTCTGAGGAATTTTATATTCCTGGTCATAAATCCTTGAATTGACTCTCTCGTACACCATACCATAAAGCATCTCAGATTAAGACTAAGTAAGACTAAGTAAGACTAAGTAATTAAGACTCCGCAACGTAAAGTGGCCTTTGAAATGAAAAACAAATTATCTTATACGTCACAATAATACACATCCATAATTTTTATGGTAAGGAGGTCCATTGGTAAACAGCTGGACTTAATACCATCAGGTCAAGGCTTCAAATCTTAGTTTCACTCGACTTCCTGCTGTGTCTTTGAGTAAAGATGCTTTACACTAACATATTAATTAGTCAGTTCCTCACCCCAACCAGACATGAATGGATTCAAGTTGCAGCTGTGGGATAAAACCTTTGACAAACTAGCAGTGCTCTGGCCAGAAATGTACTAACACAATGAATTGGATCCACACACCCGCGTCCCCAATCATCAGGACACAATCTTAGCCTCTGAGCCATCACTGGGCCCAGTATTCAAGATGAAAAAAAGTCTTATTGTTTCAATCACCATTGCTAAGGAATGTATAAAGATGTGAGATTTCTTAGAATTCATTTCATATGGAGCATTCAATAGAGCATGTAGAAGATTTAGGGATATGATAGTATTTATATAAATATATATCTATGACATTGTTCATTAGGATATTGTTCACTACGGCACCTGTGAGGCTTTGGTATATTTCATTTTCATCCACACAACTATCCATTAAAGCATTTTTTGCACGGATAGAAGATATAATTCTCACATTAATAAAGAATTATTGTAAAACTTGAATGTATATAGAATACATCAAATTTCACACTATTACAAAGATTATCAAACAATGAAATATCAAATCAAAGATGTATCTGTCAAAATACAAATAAATTCTTTTCCAGGTGAGCTTTAAAGAGATCAGCTAACATAAAATGTCTTCTTAAGAAATTGAGTCAGAACATCCTCCTTTGTGTTTAAATTTCTTTCCGTCGAAAAAACGCCAGCTCATGAACAGCCACAGAATAATCTTTCAACCAAACGGGCCCCTCAACCTGGCCACCACGGAGTTTGTCCTCCCAGATTCCTGGCGGAAAGTAGATATCCCGTTTCCGCGCGCCCTCAATCACGATGGGTGCCACCAAAAGATCATTGCCCACTAGAAATTCGTCACCAACGACCAAAGCGTCTTCGTCTTCTGGGGCCACCCACCACAATGGACGCACAATTGGATTTCCCGTCTCTACGCTCTCCTCTGCCAGAGAGTCACGAAAGTCGGTGCATACTCCTCTCTCAGCTTCAGCAGCTGATGTGCGGTTTTCACGGTTTCATCGTGCCGTACAACCAAGGGACGATTGAAAATTGTAACGAGGCATGAACAGACCAGCTTGCATCCATCGAACGAACAATTCACGGTCGGGGTACGCCCGCCGGCGAAAGTTTCTTCATCGGCATACGCATTTCCACCAATCATGTCGGGCAGGATAAATGGGTAGCCAATCAACCCAAGGGTTAGAACCGACGGAATCAAAGCCTGTAAGCCGCCATCTTGACCCCAAAGGGAAAACTTATCCATCAGTCGAACGAGCAAAGGGTTATGCTGGGAATTCCAACCCGCTCGCACCTCTTGTCGTCTGTCCATCAGGATCCACACCGTAACCCAAATCTGCCCACAGAGAAGAGTACTGATTCGTTGTTGAAATGTGCGATAGGTGCTGTGACCATGAGGGAGATAGAGGCCTTCACCTGCATCAAACTGGAGAGGGGAAGAAAAAAAGCAGTCAGTGTTGAATTTTATTTTTTTACTGCCCGTCGTATTTCTATCGTTTGATTTCATGAAACGGTTGTCATAGTATTTTCTATAAGCATTTTTCTTTTTTTTTGCAATTGTCTTTTCCAAAGCGTTTTAAAGACAAATGTACTTTTCCATTAAGTGTTTTAAAGACAAATGTACCATAGTCTGTTTAAGTGTTTTTAAAGACAAATGTACCATAGTCTGTTTAAGTGTTTTTAAAGACAAATGTACCATAGTCTGTTTAAGTGTTTTAAAGACAAATGTACCATAGTCTGTTTAAGTGTTTTTAAAGACAAATGTACCATAGTCAAATGTTTCTGTTTAAGTGTTTTTAAAGACAAATGTACCATAGTCTGTTTAAGTGTTTTAAAGACAAATGTACCATAGTCTGTTTAAGTGTTTTAAAGACAAATGTACCATAGTCTGTTTAAGTGTTTTAAAGACAAATGTACCATAGTCTGTTTAAGACAAATGTACCATAGTCTGTTTGAAAAGACAAATGTACCATAGTCTGTTTAAGTGTTTTAAAGACAAATGTACCATAGTCTGTTTAAGTGTTTTAAAGACAAATGTACCATAGCCTATTTAAGTGTTTTTAAAGACAAATGTACCATAGCCTGTTTAAGTGTTTTAAAGACAAATGTACCATAGCCTATGTAAGTGTTTTTTTTAAAGACAAATGTACCATAGCATATTTAAGTGTTTTTAAAGACAAATGTACCATAGCCTATGTAAGTGTTTTAAAGACAAATGTACCATAGTCTATTTAAGTGTTTTTAAAGACAAATGTACCATAGTCTGTTTTTAAGACAAATGTAGTGTTTTTAAAGACAAATGTACCATAGCCTGTTTAAGTGTTTTTAAAGACAAATGTACCATAGTCTATTTAAGTGTTTTAAAGACAAATGTACCATAGTCTATTTAAGTGTTTTAAAGACAAATGTACCATAGTCTGTTTAAGTGTTTTTAAAGACAAATGTACCATAGCCTATGTAAGTGTTTTAAAGACAAATGTACCATAGCCTATGTAAGTGTTTTAAAGACAAATGTACCATAGCCTATGTAAGTGTTTTAAAGACAAATGTACCATAGTCTGTTTAAGTGTTTTAAAGATAAATGTACCATAGTCTATTAAGTGTTTTAAAGACAAATATAACATAGTCTATGTAAGTGTTTAAGACAAATGTACCATAGTTAAAGACAAATGTACCATAGTCTGTTTAAGTGTTTTAAAGACAAATATAACATAGTCTGTTTGAGTGTTTTAAAGATAAATATAACATAGTCTGTTTGAGTGTTTTAAAGACAAATGTAACATAGTCTGTTTAAGTGTTTTAAAGACAAATATAACATAGTCTGTTTGAGTGTTTTAAAGACAAATATAACATAGTCTGTTTAAGTGCTTTAAAGACAAATGTAACATAGTTTGTTTAAATAAACAAACTATTGGATAAAAATCAATAGCTATGAGGCATGAAAATGAATGCCACCAATTTTTTGGTATTTTTATTTGCTTCTATAATTCGATTGATATGATCATAATGTCAACATTAACAAAAACATAATTAATTGTTTTTTGTATAGACACTTTTACGAGAAAATCTGTTCAATGCTACATGCTTGAGAAACTCTTTTCTGTTGTTTTTTTACTCTCCTGTAAAACGAGGTCTGTAGAGTCTATATGTGTTTTCATCGTAACAGTAGCATTATTCCCATTTCCCATCCTTCTACCTGCTTAACTTTTTCAACTTTCTTTTATCTTTATGTGCATCTTCCAATGTTCAGAAATTTTGAAGGGCTGCATTGATAAATATAATGTTTGAGAAAAAATCTTTGAGATATTTTGGCCAAATACTATATCAAACAATGCCCTTTAAGAAAGAACATCACTGGAGAAATTATCTCAGGTTGTAAAAAAGAGAAGAGGAAAGCACATCCTTAGGATAAACGCTGAAATCCTCAGATGGACCCCTCAGAAAGGAGGAAAAACCGTCGCCCGTTAGAAACCTGAAAAAGGAGCCTAGAAAAAGACATGAGGATCCAGGGACGGACGTGGGGGCAGATCACAAAGTTGGCATATGACAGAAATCAACGGTGATCCATCGTGTCGACCATATGTGATGCCCAAGCCCCACAAGGATAATCATTATTGTATAGCCATACCATAACTCGCTCATTTTATCTCATCTCCTGACACCTTGCCCCCCCCCATCCCCCCAAACTGATACTACATAAACACAGTGACACTTTTCTTAACGACAAATAAAATTTTAAAAATTAGTCAGAAAGTACCTTGAAGGATGAAATGTTGAAATCTGCCTTGAGTTGCCACAATCTCTTCTGGAACCACAAGACAGCGGCTGGGTTTGTAACATCAAGCAGACCAGCCATATCTTCATTCCACCATTTGACCAAGGCTGGCACAGTGGAACCCTTTTTTATACAGGTTTCATTTTGAAGGAAAGAAAAAAAAAGAAAAAAATGTAAGAACTGATAGGTGACAAAGACAGGCACATTGTAGCTGTTACTCTTATTTAAACCTTTTTTTTTTTTCAAGAAGTAAAAGTAAAGTTGTTATTCCTTCTATGGTATCTCAAATTTCTAGATGTGGACTATACTCCCAAGCTGACAAAGGAAAAAAAAATTTGGAGAACTTCTTGACCTATTTGTGGGATTGATGATTCTTCTCTAAAGCTGTCTTGATTTCTCTATGAAGTTACTTCTTCTCAATTTTTTTTTCTTATTGATTTATTTATCTCGTGGTTCAATGGGTGCTTTCAGTCTTTATATTTTAGCGCACTGGATCAATCTTTGTGTTTCTTCTGAATTCCAAGGTTTTGGGTGCCTGTTTGTGATTCCATTGTCACAATAGGTGTTGTTCGCATTGCTTTTGTTATTATTCCATGCTTGGATTTTGGAACACTCTTGCCTTTTGACAGTTTGATGCTGCTGTGGTCCCCCCCACCCCATGCTGCTATCCCATATTCTAGAAGTGGGTGGACATATGCTGTGTAGATTTTCTAGAGGACTGCTTGGTTGGATCCCCATTCTGTTCCAGTTCCAGCCAACGTTTTCCATAGGGCACTTCTATTAACTGCCTTTTCTTGCGTATTTTACACATGTGGTTTCCAAGTCAATCTTTGGTCGAATGTTTCTCTCAGATATTTGGGAGTATCATCCTTCTCCAGCAGTTTTGTTCCTATTTCAATTTCAAGTTTCACTTGTTGGGATTTGGTGGAAAAGCTGAAGACTGAATAAGTTGTCTTGCTGCCATTTACAGACATGTCGTATTTCTTTGTCCATTCCTCCAGATTGTTCAGTGCTATCTGCAGCTTATCTTTCTGTGCAGACCTTGTCTTCAGTGTTGATGAAGGCTAAGAAATCTGCATAAAGGGAGTCTTTTACTCCAGGGGAAAGCACATCTTTTAGGTTGTTCATAAAGATCGAGAACAATGCGGGGAAGAGGACTCCACCCTGGGACACTCCGTGTGATTGGGGGAAGCTGTTTTGCTTCTGGTTTTTCCAATACTCACTGACGTTTTTCTCTGGTTTACGTATTCCTTTATCCAGGTGTACACTTTTCTATTGATTCTAATTTTCAGTAGTTTGCTCAACAGTCAACTTCTACATGCTTGGTCAAATGCTTTTACCATGTCTATCAAGACAACCAATGTTTGCTTTTTGTTCTAAAAGCCTGCTTAAATTTCTTGAGCTGAGCACGTCACTTGGTCTTCTGTTGATCTTTGTTTTCATTCCTCCTTGCTCTTTCATTAGTATCTTTTTACTCTCAAGGCATCACATTAGTCTTGCATTTATTTTACTCTCTATTAATTTGTATAAATAACTGGTCAGGCTGATTGGACGATAATTGCTGATCTTGTTTCTTGACTTTCTCTGTTTGTGGATAGGTGTGAGACTAGCCTTTTTTCCAAAGTGGTAGCACTTTCTGCGCTTCCCTAGCCACTGTTAAAAAATCTGTAAACGTTTCTTAAAGGCCTGATTCCTATATGCAATAGCAAGTCATTTGTTATTAAATCCAGTCCAGGAGCATGTTTGGTTGATAGTTTGCTGAGTTTGCTTCCAACCCAGGCAAATATTGCTGGTCTTCCTGTTGACTCAGCAAATCATAACTAGGTTTATTGAGTTTGTGATGTTCAGCAAACCCATAGTGGTGGTGGTGTGGAAAGAAATGGTCTTGGATAATGACTGTGGAAAGAGCAATGGTAACTAGGTTTATTGGAAAGAAATGGCAATCTGACGAAAGTAATGGTGGTGTGGAAAGAAATGGCAATCTTGACGAAAGTAATGGTGGTGTGGAAAGAAATGGCAATCTTGACGGTGTGGAAAGAAATGGCAGCCTTGAGTAAGTAGTGGTGGTGTGGAAAGAAAGAAATGGCAATGCCTACATGATGGTGTGGAAAGAAAAACCAGGACTCTAAGTCTTGGGATTACCCCTACACTCCAGCCTGAGTAGTATGGGAGCTACTTTTCACCCACTTCTCTGCTGGGTACATACATGGGAAGGATCTGAAAACAAAGCACGGCCAGACTGGGGATTGAACCCAAAGGGCCATCTGCATCGCCGTCACACACTCTACCAACTGAGCTACAGGGTCGTAGTTTCAAGCGATAACCGTGTGAAAACACAGAGGGGGGGCTATTATTCTCTTTTACGAAAACCATCTCATGTTTTAACGTCACTATTTAAAAACATGAACAAACAACAACAAAAACAGCATAGAAGCAACAACAACAAAAACGACCTTGGAATTATCTTATGCATATGTAATAAATATCATAGGCACTAAAAGTAAAATAAAGTTCCTTCAAAGTCATTACAGCCTATAGAGCCGGAGCTTATCCTAGTTTCAATAGCATGAAGTGGAACGGGTTATAAATAATCACCTCCTGGATAGGATGATAGTCTGGCGCAGGGTTTTACTCCCAAGCTAGCGCTTGTACCCATTTGCATGTGAGTCAAGTCGGGAGAAGGCGTGTTAAGTGTCTTTCCCAAGGAACACAATATTGGACCTGGTTTTGTTAGGATTCAAACATAGGACCTCATGATCCCATATCCGGCAGCCTAGCCACTCGGCCAATGACACCACTTTATGCAATAAAGCTACAAACTAAAGGAGCACAAGAGAGAAAACAACAGAAAAACATTCTTAAAGCAAAATGTTCCCATATAAACCACGAAACCACTCTAGACGAGCAATGTGGATAATAAAATACTCTATTTCTGTTTCTAAATACACATCTACAGGTGATAATAAAATACTCTATTTCTGTTTCTACAGGTGATACATCTACTAAATACACATCTACAGGTGATAATAAAATACTCTTTTTCTGTTTCTAAATATAAATCTACAGCTCCTCTCTGTTCCTTCTCTTTGACTCAATACCATCTATTTTTTCCCTTTTCATTCTATTTCTACTCATTTTTGGTTACCAATGTTATCTTCTCCTTTATCCCTCCCCCACCCCCACCCCCACCCCCAACTCTCCTTTTATCTCCTTTTAATCTCGACATATTTAGACATTTATTTGTATTATGAATAAAAGTTGTTTAAATGACTTTTGTATCTGTGATAACAATTTACAAAGATTTCAAAACATATTAATATTTATACAACATACTCATTATGAACTTTTACTGTCCATATCCATAAAGCGCCGGTTTTGTAATGTATTGATTTAAGTCGTGAAAGTGAGAATGGAAGAGAGAATAAAAGTGAAAGAGATGAATTGTATTGTAATTTATTCATTTTGATTTGAAACGTGACCAGAGTAAATTTTCCTTTTGGACAAATAAAGACGTCTTATCTTTTCTATTCTTCTTTCCCACATCGCACTATATGATGCGTGCGTAAGTGCGAAGATATTACTTGTTTCTTATCTGACGGAAAGTTATACCTGAAACATCATCATGTATTTGTTCTGTCCGTGTTTTTTTTGTGTGCAGTTGTCCCTTATTGTAGTTTATCACTCTTTTGACTTCCTCCACTGTGGTGGCTTCTCCAGCAGCCACCAGATGCCTCTACGTACCTGGGTCATGATGAGGTATCTATTTTTTACTGCTTCCTGAAAGGCAGCAGATTTCAAGCTGATAAACGGAGGCACCCAAAGGGTTACAGGCAACCCCATTGCGGTGAGTTTCTGTACCATGCCCTTGGGGTCTGGAAACTTGACGGGGTCAAAGTCAAAGTCTCCGTACTCTGTCATCCATTTGTCATCTATTTCCAGTTGTGAGATGGGAAGGCTGTGGGATTTGATTTTATCTGGTAATCGATGGGGATAGAGGAGGGAAAGGTGGGGGTAGGGGGAGCAGAGATTCGAAAGATTTGATTCATATATGAAAAGACATATGAAATCACATGGACATCATTTAAAGGAGCAAAGTTATTTACATTCATTCATAACTTGAAAGTTAAGGGAAGAGGGACGAGCTCATGAAATTTTGCCTGTAGATAGCCATTAACTGTACAAACAAACTTCTTTTTTTTTTTTTTTTCCGAAAAATGTATATATTTTGCAAAAATGTATTTTTTTTTCCTAATAAATTTGTATATATGGCAAACTAAAAAAATCATAAAAACATAAATAAAAGTTAGATTGTTTTGGTCATTACTTTGAACAATTTGTATGTGAAGATTGGAGCGATTTGGTCATTAAGTTTTTCTGAATAGCTTTGTAAAGTAATGTGTAAACAAAAAACATAACAATTCAAGATGGCGACCGTTTCGTGGCAACGAGATAAACAACACCATATAAGTCATAACATATGTGAATAATTTAACCGAAAAATAAAAGTTTAAAAAAGTTTCAGAACCCGCATATCCCCAACTCTTTCCTGCCTCCTGCGACCGAATGTGACGTCAGCCTTGAGGCCTACTGTGACCAAATGCGACGCCTAAAGCTTCCTAATGCGTCCCTCACTCACTCTTCGTATCGCATAACAACAAGATCTCACATTGTGTGCGACTTGAATCGGGAATCTTGTAATGAGCGATATTTCCAGCTCTTTTGTGAAAAAAACGCATATTTTTATCTGCTTTCGTTTTTGATTTACAGTGAACATTAATAATACACTAGCCGGCATAGCTCTGTTAACAGAGTTGATTTGAAAGTTGTGTCGAGTTTCTGGTTTTTGTAGACAGTGAGTTCCAGACAGTGGATGCAGTGTAAGAGAAAGATCGATCCTGCTATTATCTATACATATAATTCCGAGTTGATAGACTTTCGTTCGCCAAGGCTCTGTTGATAGACCCCTAAGGGTAACCGTATTTTGCACGTGGGCTTTAAAAATCATCCCAAGGTAGTTTTCGTTTGAGAAAATTTTCTACCAGAAGGGACGTTGAATTAATGTAAATTTCATGATTTCTCTGTCTTTAAGTAGAATTGCCATTCAGCTCACCTGCCATTTTCAAAAGATGTTTTATAATCAAAAGGTTGGAATAGTACTGTTCACGCTACTTGCGTAAACTCAGTATTGAATACTAACCCGATCTAGTAATCGTACTTGGTATCACCTGGGGTGTAAAATGTTTGTATATATGTGTGTATACCCTGTTTGTTAATATTTCAATCCAAGAGTCAAGTCTCACCTGCGAAGTCAAGGACAAGGGTCTGGTTAACGTCCTTGTTGTACTGAGCCCACGTGGACCAAATGGGAGCTCTGAAAAGATCAGGATTGGGAATGCCTTTGGGCTTTTGAAAAATCGCCCTGTCATGTATTTGTAAATAGTCTTGACATCTTTCGCTTTGCACACGGTGTATTCTGGGAGTTGAAGGAAGAAATGACAACAAAAACAAAAAAAATGTATGCATTGCAAGTTAAATGAAAAATTCAGCCAAGCTTGTCAGCTAAAGTTCCTTCAAAATTATTATGGCCTATAGGTCCAGGGCTTACCCTACTTTCTGTCGCCTGAAGTTTTGAACATGTGAAAATATATTGCCTCTGGACAGGACACTAGTTTGTTACAGGTTTTCTTCTTCCAGTTATATTGATACGCCATTTGCACTTCTGACAAGTCAGGAAATGTGTGTTAAGTGTCTTTTCCAATGAATAAAACTTTGCCAGAATCTGAACCCAGGATCTCATGATCACATGTCTTTCCATCCACTAGGCTACCCATACCACAAGCTTGTCAGTACTATCCGACAAAGAAGGGAGGATACAGTTTTTGAGCCACTGAAAGACTCATTTGGTGCCAATCTTAGCACAATCTATTATCTTTTGTTATTTTTGTGAGTGAGCATTATAGGAAGTTTCCTGTTTTATAATTCCAACTTGCGAACGGAAATCAGAAAAGAAACAAAAATATACGTAAGAATAGAAATTAGGTTGGAAATGTGAAAAATTCAAAATCTATAAGAGTCATTCTTTAAAAAGTAATGTTCCTTCAAGGTCATTACGGCCCATAGTGCCAGAACTTATCCTGGTTTATACAGTGTGAAGGAACGATTGATAATAATCACCTCCTGGACAAGACGCCAGTCAAACACAGGTTTTTCCTCCCAATCAAGCGATTGTACCCATTTACACCTGGGTCGAGTGGAGAAAAATGTGTGTTAAGCGTATTTCCAGACAAAAAAAATATAACTGGTTTTCTGTATGGACCTATTTCTATAGTGATATAAAACAGTGTCTGCTAAGAGTCGTATACACAAGTAGTTAAAGGAGTATGTGGATTCAGTGTCTGCTAAGAGTAAGTAGTGAAAAGGAGTATGTGGATTCAGTGTCTGCTAAGAGTCGCAGTAGTGAAAAGGAGTATGTGGATTCAGTGTCTGCTAAGAGTCGTATACACAAGTAGTTAAAGGAGTATGTGGATTCAGTGTTTGCTAAGAGTCGCATACACAAGTAGTGAAAAGGAGTATGTGGATTCAGTGTCTAAGAGTCGTATACACAAGTAGTTAAAGGAGTATGTGGATTCAGTGTTTGCTAAGAGTCGTATACAAAAGTAGTGAAAAGGAGTATGTGGATTCAGTGTCTGCTAAGAGTCGTATACAAAAGTAGTGAAAAGGAGTATGTGGATTCAGTGTCTGCTAAGAGTCGTATACAAAAGTAGTTAAAGAAATTCAGTGAGTAAAGTAGTGAAAAGGAGTATGTGGATTCAGTGTCTGCTAAAGTCGTATACAAAAGTAGTGAAAAGGAGTATGGATTCAGTGTCTGCTAAGAGTCGTATACAAAGTAGTGAAAAGGAGTATGTGGATTCAGTGTCTGCTAAGAGTCGTATACAGTAGTGAGTCAAAGGAGTATGTGGATTCAGTGTCTGCTAAGAGTCGTATACAAAAGTAGTGAAAAGGAGAATGTGGATTCAGTGTCTGCTAAGAGTCGTATACAAAAGTAGTGAAAAGGAGTATGTGGATTCAGTGTCTGCTAAGAGTCGTATACAAAAGTAGTGAAAAGGAGTATGTGGATTCAGTGTCTGCTAAGAGTCGTATACAAAAGTAGTGAAAAGGAGTATGTGGATTCAGTGTCTGCTAAGAGTCGCATAGTAGTGAAAAGGAGTATGTGGATTTAGTGTTTGCTTGAGTACTCTTATTCCCTTTGTCTGTTTTCAGCTAAACTTAGCAAGACAAAAGTGTTGTTTTCCCAGACTGAAACTATCAGGAATTGCAAAATGATTTATTCTCTTTGTTTAAATGGTCTGAAGAAAAGAATGGCAATTGGATTTCAATATTTCCAAATGCAAGGTTTTGTATGTTGGTAAAAATAACCCTATGATTTCATATGTTGTTGACGCCAACAGATCCAGTGACCTGTCTTTTATAGAGTCAGAAAAGAATGTCAGTGTAATCTTTGATAAGAATCTGAATTTTGATGGACGTATGCATGAATGCATTAATAAGGCAAATAGATTGATTGGAATTATTTATAGAATTTTTTCATATATGGATGTAAACATGTTTCTTACACGGCAATCAATTCTTTTATAAAAAGTACAAAGACGAGCGACAAGGTTATTGAGAGAATTGAAACATGGTGATATGTCATATGATGTAAGATTGAAATTTTTTCGACACCCCTCAATAAAATACAGAAAAAAACAGGGGGATCTTATCCAATTGTATAGAATTGTTCATAACATAGATAATATTGATTATAAATCCTTTTTCAACTATTCTCATGTGAATTTTACTTCGGGGAGATAGATTTAAGATTTATATTAAAGAAAGTTCTACTTGTGTGAGACAAATTTTTTCAATCTATGAGCAGTCAAATTCTGGAATAATTTAGTGTTCAAAATAAAAAATGCAAACAGTATCAATTCTTTTTAAAATGCCATTGATATGGAGCTCTATAATTTAAAATATTTGTATAATGAATGAACATGCATTGTTCTTATTGATTACTATATGTTTAATCATTATTAAAACTCAATGATTATTTTGAGATGTATGGGGTATTTCAAGGACAAATGACCTATTTAGCCTCTGAAAAAGATATATGATATGATAACACAACGCCAGATCTAGCTTTGCTAAGATTCAGACATGGGACCCAAGTCCGACAGCCTAACTACTCAGCCACCAACACCACAAGAGTCAAGTTTCTAAGCATGGAAACGTATAACTGGTTTTCTGTATGGACCTATTTCTATAGTGATATGTCTCTGTCAATGTCTGCTAAGGGTCTTATACAAAAGTAGTGAAAAGGAGTATGTGGATTCAGTGTCTGCTTGGAGTACCTGTTTTCCCTTTGTCTGTTTTTACTAACTTAGCTTAGCAAGACAAAAGTTGTTTTTCCTTACTGGAGAGAGGGTGGGATTTGTTTGACTTTCTACTTTTTTTTTTAAAAAGAATTTATTTGGGGGTGGGGAGGGGGGCTCGGGGGAAGGGGGGGGGGGGGTTGTCAACATTAAAGTAGGGCTTGGGTTTCCTTCTCGATTATTGTAGAGTTTTTTAAAACCAAATTAAATTGCCCAATTTAGAACACACAATGTTTTCAAGTATCAATCGTCGATCTATCAATGCTTCAGCTTGGTTGTTTTATACCAACTACCGATGTATAGGTTATGGGCGTTTCCTGGCAATTTTTGTTTCATAGACTAATACTGCTAAAATTGTGAGCAACTCCCACAAACCGATACATCGGCAATTGGCATTCAACAGCCTAGCGGAAGCGCTGACAGATTGGCAATCAATGCTCAGCAAAGTTGTGTGGCTTTGAAATATATCACTCTTGCAGAGAATACAATTAATCTGGCATGGAGCAATAACTATACGTTTGGCACTCATAGAGTTAATTCACTCTCTTCTTGAAATGATATCATACCTAGAACGGGTGGTTTCCCATGTGGACTGAAATAATGGAGGGTATCGTACATAGTTGCCAGACACAGCTTCCCATCTCCGTGTTGATTGAAGCTCAAGTGTAAAGGAGAGTTGTCAGAGACATGGATTCCAACACCAGATGAGGAAAAGAAAAGTCTATAGACACACACACAAACAAACAAAAAGACAGCATTCAAATTATCAATCAATAACAACATCAGTGACAGACGTTGAGAAATCTCTTTTAAATTTCTATTAGGCTCATTTTTTCTAAGAATGCCATCTCAAACAGAGGTGTTGTAAGCGAAACTGTAGTGTTGTGAGTTTGTAATGACAACGTTTTTTCTCACATCGTTGTACTCTAAGGAAAGGAACTTCACTCTGGAGGATACTTGGCTCAGATGTGAATGAGTACTGAGCTACCAGTAGAGAAAGATCTTTTCAGAGTGTTAGTATGACATGCCTAACAGGCTGCTGTACTCTATGCTCCACAGGAGTTAAGAAAGATTGAATAAAATGGCCAACTGAGGGATAAATGAAGTACAGGCACTGAGCCTGCACTTCTGCGGAGGTATGGCCTATGGGGCAGTCTTTATCTGTATCTTTATCAAATATTGCTGCTGCCCTCCTAAATCATGAACCTTTACACCTTACAGCAAACCATGTCTATGTGGTATGATCTTATGACATGAAGGCCAATCTAGCTTTGGCATTCATTGGGGATCTAATGATGCCCACTCTGTTGAAGAAGAAGAAGAAGAAGAAGAAGAAGAAGAAGAAGAAGAAGAAGAAGAAGAAGAAGAAGAAGAAGAAGAAGAAGAAGAAGAAGAAGAAGAAGAAGAAGAAGAAGAAGAAGAAGAAGAAGAAGAAGAAGAAGAAGAAGAAGAAGAAGAAGAAGAAGAAGAAGAAGAAGAAGAAGAAGAAGAAGAAAAAGAAGAAGAAGAAGAAGTAGAAGAAGAAGAAGAAGAAGAAGAAGAAGAAGAAGAAGAAGAAGAAGAAGAAGAAGAGAAGAAGAGAAGAAGAAGAAGAAGAAGAAGAAGAAGAAGAAGAAGAAGAAGAAGAAGAAGAAGAAGAAGAAAAGAAGAAGAAGAAGAAGAAGAAGAAGAAGAAGAAGAAAAAGAAGACAGAATGAAAACCAATGCATATGACCACACTATGCCATATGCCTAGAAAACTTAGGGTTTTACTCTTGGTTACCCTACACTCAACTCTGGGTATTGGTATTTTACTCTTGGTTACCCTACACTCAACTCTGGGTATTGGTATTTTACTCTTGGTTACCCTACACTCAACTCTGGGTATTGGTATTTTACTCTTGGTTACCCTACACTCAACTCTGGGTATTGGTATTTTAATTCATTTTTTTTTAAAACTTACAGTGGTAAAAGTCTTCTGGTGAAACAAGAAGAAGTGAAAAAATCAAAAGATTATAATTTTAAGAA
Source organism: Doris montereyensis (assembly GCA_037039925.1). Lineage (NCBI taxonomy): Eukaryota > Metazoa > Mollusca > Gastropoda > Nudibranchia > Dorididae > Doris > Doris montereyensis. The sequence continues at coordinate 64,966 of JAXRKP010000655.1, read as the reverse complement.
GAATAAATCATTTACAACAAACTTCATAATGTTTGTGATTGGCTTTAATCAGTGAGAATGTGCTACTCGACTGAAGGTCCCAAAGAGAGACATTGAAACAAGATTCATTGGATACTAAAATGTATTCTATTCTTTTACTTTCAACTTTCTAACACAATATACCACAACCTTATCACTTTTTATCATACAATAAAAAATTAAAAAATAATTAAAAGACAACAAAATAGACTCATTTCACAGAAAACAACAGAGATGAGTGCCAAGCATACACTATCCAACTAAAATTTCAAATGAGTTCCTACAAAAAAATGCTAGGAAATCCCACTCTTGTTCCAAATATATTCCAGAGGCAAGGTGGATATTATTCCGACACATCTCAAGAAGAGATCTCTACGACATTTCCGCGAACAAAGCGATGGCATTTTACTTCACAGAAAAAGACAAAACACAAAGAGGATGACCTACAACTGTACTGCCTGTCATCTTGAATAACGATCTAAAGAGAACAGAAAAGCAGTGCAATTAAACTAACATCACAGAACGATCTGGAAATACTTGGAGAAATTGCAATGGATAGAAGAGAATGGTTTGCTTTCACTAAGGCAATCAAGAAAACAGCCGAGGCTGCAAAGTCTGATGACCTCGATGGTGGAAGGCCCTAAGTTAGTCACAATAAAAAATATCCTAATACATCTGCTTCCCACATCATAAGACAATGAATCTGTGACATATTCCATGGTCATTGAAAATCTGCATATTTTCCTTTCCGTTCATTATGAGTTAAATAGTAAAAGCAAAGTTCCTTCAAGGCCGTTAGGCCCATAGAGCCTGAGCTTATCCGGTTTTTTGTAGCATGAAACAGACCAAGTAATAATAATCCCATCCTGGACAGGACGCTAGTCTAAGGCAGTTTTTAACTCCCAAGCTAATGCCTGTATCCGTTTACACCTGGGTTGAGTGGGGATTATGCATCTTAAATGTCTTTCCCAAATCATACAATGTCGGGCCTAGCTTTGCTAGAATTCGAACACGGGATCTCATGATCCACAGTCCAGCAGCCTAACCACTCGGCCATCGATGCCGCAAGAGTTTTCATATAAGTTCACATAATCTTTACTACTAGGTTTTCCTGATAAAAAGTCAAAATATTTCACCTGTCAAGAACGTTCAGCAAGTTATTCTTATGCATCCCGTAGTCTCCCCCGATGTACGGTCCCATGGTAAGCTCAACACCAACTTTCGGCTGGGTGGCATCGTTTGTCACGATGACGCTTTTCTTCTTCCTGCACGCCTTTCTTGAGTGGCCACAGCTGTGTCCAGGCCTCAAAGCCACCATACCAGTGGTTCCGCCCAGTTTGTAGCAGTCTTTGATCATCTGGTTGACGCAACGTAAGCCTTCTCTACGTACCTTGGGTAAACAGATAAATAAAGCTTGTTTCTTGCGGAAAACAATAAATGAATGCATTTATTTGTTTCTTGTACACATTCATTGTAAATAGTTATCTCAGAGCATTAATTGGACCTTATCATTTTTTTTAGGTTTAGCTGACAGTTACAATTTTAACGCCATGCTTACACGAGGACTGACAGAGGGGGAGGAGAGGAATGAATGTGACTTTACAAGTTTGTGAGACTTATGAAGCATTTTACAGTGTATTGAGAAAAAGAACAGATACAGATAGCAGTATTCTGGTATGAAGTATGACAAAATCTAAAAAACTGTCTAAAAATGACGAATACTCATCAGCTTTGTCCTAAAGATGAGTCAATACCAAACTGGGACATTATAAAGTGTATTACATACTAAAGTGAGGTGCCAGTGGCTCAGTCGGTAGAGTATCTGACTACCACGGAGGAGGCTCCAGTTCAATTCCCAGTCAAGGCAAATTTTTGGCCCTCCTGTTGACCCAGCAATGAAATGGGTAGCTAGGTCTATTCAGACTCAGCGAAAGTAAATGCTGCATGGAAAGCAATGGCAAACGTATGCCTAGAAAAATCAAGACTCTACTCTTGATTACCCTAAGCTCAACTCTGAATATGGGACTTACTTTACTTTTAGGGGAGGGTTTTACGTGAAAGAACTCCAGAAAACTTTTCAACTTATCGAGCACTAACCACAACCCTTGATTTGAGAGACCAACACCGTGCCTCTGAACCACCGAGTCTCCTGCCATTCAAAACTACTACACCGCATATTAACAACGTGTACAAGATTTTTATGACTTCAAGAGCATGTATTCCATGCTGCATGTTATATTGATTTGACATTGTCAGTCAAGCTTCAAAAAACTGCCATGTGATTTTCTACGACCTACAATTCTGTCTGGTCACCTACCTTGTGACAAGTGATGTCCCTCATCACTTTCCTCAGTGGAAATTTTAATTTTCTGGTTGTTGGCCTCCTCCAAACATCCGTTTCGATCATCGTTTTGTTGGAAGGGGCAAAAATCGAGATTCACGTATTCAAGTTCCATTTTGTTAAAGTCACTTTGCCCTGAAATTAAATTCAACTCTTCTGAACTTTGAATTGTATGCTCATTGTCATTAAAACAAACTTAAATAAAATGATTTAAGAAAATTGCTCTCTTCTTAGCTCTTATTTAATATTCATCACAACTCTCATGCAAGAATGCAATTTTTAATTTAAAGTCAACGAAAGCAACGTGTTTTCTTATTGCCTATGTGCTTTCGTCACTTTATTGTATCGGGTTTGCATTCATAAGATGATCTCATGCTGTTTGCCTCTTCTTTCACATCTTCTGTTATCTTTTGTTTCACTTTTCCTTTCCATCAAACTTTATAATATTGTCCTTAATGACCTCAATAACCATGGGATACTGCTAAATAGGTAAAGCAGGGTTCCTACTCATTTTCAGAAAAACAAATTCCAAGATTTTTTCATGCAAACATCAAATTTTCCAAGGGAGGAGAGCAGAAATTTCTGGCCTGTACTAGCTTTAACAAACAACGTGAAATCACGTGAAAGTGCAACAAAGGTAGAACTATATGTAAAATCGCAAATGAGACAAAATTCTAAAACGATATTACGTTTGAATGGTAAAGAATGGCAGGTCTGACGATGTCTGACAAATTGATAGCCCAGTTGTTCAGGAGACAATTTGAGAAAGACAGAGAACAGCATGATCACTAAATGGCCACATCAGTTGTGCCCTGTGAAATCTCATCCAGTTCAGAGATGGAAAATATGATCGCAACATTTCATAAAAATTCCAAGACTTTAAGGGAATTTTTTAAATTCCAAAACTTTTTCCAAGTCTTAATTTCTTCCAACTAAAATCCAAAACTTTTCCAGTTTTCAAAGACAAATGGGAACCCTGTAAAAGAATCTACTTCTTCAAGTGGGGTGTCTCAAATGGTGACGGGTTGTTATTACAAAACATAGAAACATGTGGGAAACACTGCCGTGGGCTGAAATGATAACTCTCTATATGTGGATTCCAGTTTAACACCTACATGACACATAATCTGAGTTAGCAGTTTCCTTCTTTATTTCTCTTTCCTTTCTAGCACTATATTGTTGTGCCACAAATTCAATCTACTTAAGTTTTGCCATCTTTTTTTTTTTTACAAACAATGTAGCGGGCAAATGTAATTGAGAACAAAATAAAGTCTCAATAAAATAGCAAGTTAAACACGATTTAGTGAGAGAAAATTTTACATCACAACGAAAATCAACCTTTAGAACTTCATCTTAAAGCAAATGTTGTCTTTACTCTTCTACATGACTAATTTCTTCGAGAAAGTTCAGTTCTACCTCTTTGCTGCTAACAAAAATTAACAAAAATTAATGTTATCATTTAAGCTGACGGAGGCATTCACAATGAAAATGCACACTGAGTACAACGTACAAATAAATTCAACATTAGGAAACCTGTTATCTTACTATGACAGCACTTTCGTTTGTTTATTTCAATGCAAATTACTCTATTCACCATATATGGTATCTGAGGATGAATCAAAAGCTTTGTTTGATCCATTGAAATTTACCCCATCCACCACATGCAGTGATCTCACAGTGAATTAAGAGAAAACAACAAAATGGAAGTAGAAAAGGAAAGAAGTAGGACAGTGACCTTTCAGCAGCACCCGCCATCCACCCACTGAATTAAGAGCGAAGAGCAAGATGAAAGACATGTGAAAGAAGTATGACTTACTAGCAGCACCCGCCATCCACCCACTCTGACAAGCCAAGTTAAATACTAAGATACATATTAATTATATAGGCCTACATGTATAACATTCATACAGAAATGCAAAATAGGTCAAATAAATTCCACACTTTTGTTTCCATTGAATGAATCACACACAGCTTCAATTTAAACTACAGGGTGGGTGTACATACCTGACAAGTACGATTTGCCATCATCACCCTCAAAACTAATATGAAGATTTTCTGATACTGTAGCTCCAGGAATCCACAGAACAGGTGGGGCAAATAGCATTGTCTGCAAAGAAAGGAATTTTTTCAATTTATGCATAGATGTTGAGGTAAAATCAGTGATGTGAGTTTGTAACTGTAATGATACTATACTGATTCACAATTCTAGCAGGCACAAAAATGTTTTCACATATTTTTAGGAAAAGTGTTTAACTCAGAAAAGAACACTTCAATGTCACATAGAACCAGTCCTATTATATGCTTATGAGACTTGGGCAATTAATGCCAGTTTCAGAAGGAAACTGGAAGCAATAGAAATGTGGCTTTTGAGATGTATGTTGAGGGTACCGTGGACAGCAAGGAAGACAAATTATCAGATATTAACAGGAAGCTTGTGAAGGAGTGAAAAGAAAGAAGTAGGACTGGGACCTACTAGTATCATCCACTGGCTGACCTCCCTGAAATGAATAACTTTTTGTATCAACAACAACAACAAAATAAGATCAGGTAAGACAGGACATCTAAAGAGATATATATACAGTCACAGCCACTTAGCCATGGTGGATAATGGAGCGCTTCCCCGTTATGAGAACGCTAAATAGTTTTAACAGAATTTTCTCTATATGAAATTCAACGACAGTGTCATGAGGGTTTCACTTAGTATTACAGGGCCTTGGTATAACGAATGGAACAACGCCCAATTACAGCTAAATTTGACATCAGGAACAAAATCTTTCCACCCACGAACAACAAATACTGGTACATGTTATGCATCTTTATGGCTGGTATGACGTCATACTGTCTGGACTTCACAACACAGGGGCAGATAACTTCAGCTAGACAACTCTTTGCAACAGGATACAACCAAATCAATCATATATGACAGCAGACAAAGCCAACCATTCCCTCCAGATTCTTACGCAACCTAGGGCTAAGGAAAGCAGGCCTGGTAAGTTGTGAACTTTTTTTTAATGAGTCTTAGGTGTGCTAAACATAGTCTGCTCTGAATTGCCCGTAGTTTTCCTTCTTTTCCCTTTCCTTAGACATAAAGAAAGAAAAGACAAATAAAAACTGAAAAAACATAACAAGTTCAAAAACAAAAACAAATAAAAAATACGTCAGCCAGTTGATTTCATGATCAGGGTAAGTAATCGTTTTCTAAAAGAAACACACTTAATGATTATTCTCCTTGTGAAATGGATATAGTTACGCTACGGATAGCATTACGGAAAGACAGGGAACAGACCCTGTGACACTAAGCTACGACAATGGTATAAACAAATCTATAGAATAAAGGCAATATAAGATGAAAAGAGATATGATAAGATAATATGAGATGAGATGATACGAAATGAGATAAGATGTGAATTTAAGATAACATCAAAATAATAAATTATCATAATGAAATGAGAAGAGATTAAATAAGCTGAAAATTCATAAACAAATTTAGCTTATATATGGACTTAACAAGCAGATAAAAAACTAGAGCTTAAAACAAATGCTACACATGATGAAAGTGATGCAAATGAATATGATAAATAAATTACAAGAGCAAAACAATACCTTTGAGAAGTATAAGAAGAAGAAGCATAGTGGAATGGTGTACCCAGGCGGTACAGACTTGCTTTCTGCAAGGTAATGGTGTCTTTGGAAGGCATAGTGACAGGGCTGTTCAAAAATGGGGGGAAAGAGAATCAAATCCTATTACAATACATTTCAGATTTTTTAAAAGGCGCTGAAGATCTACTACCATTCCTAACATTCATCCTCCTACTACGATAACAACATATATTGCAACTGTTACCGTTATATCATATTCAACAACTAATGCTAATACTATTGCAGCTAAAAGTACTACTTACTACTGTTGCCACAGCTATTACCATTATGAGAGTAGGACTTCTATGAGAGTGGCTATAACTACTAACTGCTGCTGTTGTTTTTGAAGCTGGTAATGACTACTACACCATATGGCTATTGTTATTCCAAACTATGCTGTGAATGTGACTTTTTTTCTTTTTCCCAACTGCTTTTTGTTACAATATCAGCTGTGTGTCAGGGAAGGTGATAGATCTAGATGTTAAAATACCGCTGGGTTCTGACTATTCTATTACTGGACTAGATCTAGATACTCCTACATTTCTTTTAAATTAGCTACTTAGTCACGAAAGAAAATGAGTTCTGACCACAGTTCTCTTTCCAAGCCAACAAAGAAACTTAAGCAAACAACGTGTACCTCATCACCCTCCAAAGCTTTGAGGCATAATATCAAGTAGATTTAGATCTAGTACAGAGTTACGAGTAGTACGCACCTTCACATGCTATTTGTAGATCTAGACTATATTCTAGATATAATCTAGATTCTATCTAGATTCTAGTCTAACAAATTGATTCCGTCTTTAATAATCACAAAACCTTAAATCTAAAAATTTTGGCTCGGTGTGCAGTAGTATAGGCCAGGTCTAGCCTAGGTCTTTCTGTAAATCAGTAGCCCAGAATGGAAAGCTGATAAGCTTGGACTTGAGTGAGGTAGCGTGAACGTGGGCCTAAACAACACTGATGTGACACTACCGTACCGTGGTGGATCTAACCATGTTGTTGAATCTCACGGCTTGGTGTGGAAATATTATAAATAAAAATTTGTTCTCGCAGTTAAATCTAAAATGAAAAGCACATTTTAAATGAACTTTGCATACCAACAGAACAAAACAAAAGTGAATAATGTCGCAGTTTGTTTAAATACCTTGTCGACCTCCTTGACCTCAGGACAAAGTTTCAACGAAATTTAGGCCTGGACATACCCTATGCAAACGCATTCGCCAGCTGTTTCAACTTTAACCTTTGGCCCCAGAGACTTTACCTCTTTGTGTTTTCACCTGAAACGAGGATCTAAACAATCTAGACACCTAATCATTGGCCTGTTTCCAGAAACGTTGTCAAACAACGATAAGACGGGATAGCAAACATTTGACGAAAATGGCTGATATAAATGCAAACGAAAGGAAACAGTGAAATCCTTTTTATCACATAATACGTTCTGATTCTTGATATTGTTTTTTGAGATATG
>JAXRKP010000655.1:10000-52500 GCA_037039925.1 Doris montereyensis | reverse complement strand
ATATAATCTGCTTTGTAAGTAATGTATCTGTGTTAATTCCTGTGCTAATTCATTTCACAAGGCAGCTTGAACAACTCATCAAAATGGCTGCTTCACTCAGCTTTACTTCCGCAACTGACGAATAGGTTGTCAATTTGGTTTTCTCGTTGCTTTAGTTTCTGTAACCAAACAACACGCCGCTCTTCAACTTTCTGAAGCGTATATTTCTTTCTGAATTCACTTAAGAACATTTTTTTTCCGGGGTCTTTCAAGGCATCTGCTCTTTATTTGAATTCTTATTGGGAAATGTTGGATCTAATCTCACTGACTCTGTGAGACCAGTTGCCAGTTGGATGGCTGGTTGCTCACCAGACTCAGGGGAGGCACTCCCATTTCCCCTAAGCCCAAGTGGATGTCTAGATCCAGATCTTTATCTAGATTCTGCTTAAGATTATAGACATATAGGGATAATCGCACTTTTGCACCGCAAGGTTTCACCTCGAATACGATTACAAATCCAGTTTATGCTCAATACTTGGCGTGGTCCTGATATCCCTCTCTCATGCTCCAATCGACAGAGGCGTTACGTGATGTGCTATGAAGACCTCTCACTTTTATATGTGTTGTTCTCCAGTCGTTGCCCTGTTATTACTCCCACTTTAGCACCGCTGACCATAGTAAATGAAACGAAAAATACACTGCAGTGCTGCTAAAGTAGGAGTAATAATAGGGTGATGACTTGAGCCAGGCAATCGGGGCATCAAGTCGCCTTCCTATTACTCCCACATGTGTTATTCTTCAGTCGTCGCCCTTATTACTCCTACTTTAGCGTCTGACCATAGGCGCAATGGTAGGAAATACACGGCGGCGGTGCTAAAAACGGAAGTAATAATAGGGCGACGACTGACTTGGGAAGACGGCTTGGAAACGCAAGAGTGGGGCTTTTTGTTGTTTATTTTCATGCTGAAACCCCTCACACTTTTCTCAAAAGGATAAAACTGAGAAACAGAACCAGTAAGGAGGTAAAATAATAATAATAATAATGAATAGCATTTTTATAGCGCATATCCAAGAAATTACTTAATGCTCTATGCGCATTCAAAAAGCAAAAAAGTAGATCTATAATATTATAATTCATAATAGTATAGATAATATTATTATTCCCCAGCATCAGGAAAAAAGAATTGCGTTGATCAGCTATTTTGAAGGAGTATAAAAAAAAAATTCAAATATCGACATAGGAACAGTTTCTTTTAATGCAGAACACCCTCCCTCACTCTGCTCAGGAAAAGCTATGGAAATCTAATAAGAAAAATGTATATATCTCAAATCTCATGCCCGGAGTTAGGCCCCTTGGAGATGAGACCACAGAACAGGTAGGGTAGGCCTTACGGGGTGTCCAGATTGTTGAGAGATAGCACTGCCAAGTGTCCAACGGTCATGTCAATATTTCAGACTTAGCCGCGGAGGCTTGTGGGAAGTGAGAGGAGAGGAAATCAGTATCACGGTAGGCTAGCCTACATCGCGGTCAGTTGGTGTGAGACTAGTGAGGCGTGATCGCAATCTTTTTCAACGCGTCAAGATACACTACGAACAGTATCGTTTAACTATTTTCAAGTTCGATACTGCCTGGTGGTGCTAAGGTGCGATTATGCCGACATATTCATTATCTGTTTAGATTTGAAATTTAAATCCAAATCCAGGGTCATGGTAGATGTAGTTGGGGGGGTTTTTTTAGGACTCCATGCCGCAGTCGCGCACACTGTGTAATTTATAGTGAGATGGACATGTTTATTTGAGTATGAGCTTCTGGCCTCAGATTGGTGGTGGGGGATGGATGTCAGGTTAGGGTTGATGGAAGTGTGCGCATATGAGAATCATTCCAATTTTGTTCTCTTATTATGAGCAAATTTATGTCTGCGGTCATAGATCAGGATAATCGCACGTTAGCACCGCTGTGGCTGGGATCACAAAACCACCGTGGCATCTTTCAAGATGACACCTGATTTTCTGCAGTTCTCAGTTCTTAGTTTTCCACTAGCTCATCATATTTGTCGGGATGGACAAGGCCCCCCTGGACTGGAAGCACTACCTATAGTCAGGCACATACTATAACCATCCCTGACCCTAAGGTAAATGTAGGTTCCTCCAGCAGCTCATCTAAAGGAAATCACACTGTGTGCTTGACTAAAGTAGTCCTCCCTTGAATCTCCTCTCTGTTTCTAATGACCTCACCCCTTTATCTGCTCATAGGTTTTATGTTAGGAGGCGGACAAATGATATTGACCCTGTAAAAAATTTAAAAACCCTTTAAAAAAAAACTGTAAGGTGATGAGAGAGAGGGAAGATGGCAATGGTAAGAACACCATGCGCCAAAAAATAACTCAGATATATCATTATATGTGACAAACCCTCAAGGGGGCTTTGAAGACGTGTACAATCACTCACAGAACGATAGTCCTGTTTAATACCAGCAGTTATTAATGTAGTTTATTAAGTTTTAAGACTCTCCATTTCGTGATTCCCATGTCCGCATTCTTTTTACCGTTTTGTATTTTATTGTTGTGGCATATCCAAGATCTTATTTTTGTTTTTCATTATTACTTTTCAGAAGTGAACTCAGTCACAGAAATGCAGACCATCAAATGTGTCGTGGTGGGCGATGGGGCTGTTGGTAAAACTTGTCTCCTCATCTCCTACACAACCAACAAATTTCCTTCAGAATATGTGCTTAGCGGTAAGAAGGTTCAATCTTTTGTTCATTGTCTCTTTACCATGACTATTTTCACACGTATGCTATATATGTGAGTGTATGTGTATGCAACATAAATTTACCAGCACATTATAAATATTGAAAAGTGCACGTCATCTTTCTCCCTTTCTGTGTCTCTCTCGCCATCTGTCTCTGTCTGGTGGACAGTTGGGGGGCCGCTGCATTAGGTCCTACTTCTTTTCTCACTTTCGTGTTGAGCAGTGTAAATTTCAATGAAGTAAAACACTTTCTTCTGTTTGCCTGTCTGTCTGTCTGTCTGTCTCTCTCTCTCTGTCTCTGTCTCTGTCTCTCTCTCTCTCTTTCTTTCTCTCTCTCTCTCTCTCTCTCTCTCTCTCTCTCTCTCTCTCTCTCTCTCTCTCTCTCTCTCTCTCTCTCTCTCTCTCTCTCTCTCCCTCTCTCTCCATATATATATATATATATATATATATATATATATATATATATATATATATATATATATTGTTAATGTGTTAGAACAACTCAAAGTGTGGTTCTATTGTCTGATGAGTACTATGCTACTTTCACTCAGCAGACATGTGACACATTGAAAAAATAAAACTGTCAGTGTGCCGCATCAGATAGTGTGAGAGGCACTGTTTAGAGGGATTTTTTGTTTTGTTTATTTTTTGTTTTGCGTAGCAATGGTTTCAGTGAGGGTATTCTTCAGTTCAGGATTCTAGAATCACTATGTACTTCCTCTTCTAGATGAGCCTTTTTGCATCCTTATACTTTTCAATCTGCATTTATTGTTTGAATTAAATATGATGTTCCATCTACTTATTAAATTTTATTGATTTTTTATGGTCTTGATTTTTGTATCTGATTATTATACATTTAGAAAACATCTTTACCATTTCCGCACTATATTATATTATATTTCAAATATTCGTCTTTCTTCTTCCTCTCATCCTATTTCTTCTTCTCCTTCGTCATTGTCCTTTCCCTGTTTCCTTCTTTGTCTTCTTCTTCTGAGTATCTTAACATCAGTGGGTAATGAGTTAGAATTGATTGAAGATCAGTTGTTGGATTTTAAAAACCTTAAAATTCAACAGTTGTGTATTTAATATTAGGTCAATTTCTGTAGTCTTTAGTGCCACTCTGATCTTGCTTTTTGTTAGCTTGATTTGTATTCCCATGATTACCGAGGTTCAAGTTAAGCGCATTTGCTTTATGTTGTATTCATAGCAAACTATAGTTTTTTGCTTAGGTTTTAATGTCATTATATTATTATTGCCCAGATGGTACATTTTCTCACTTTTCAATACCTGCAGGTGTTCGACAATTATGCTGTCACTGTGATGATTGGAGGTGAGCATTACACACTTGGTCTTTTGACACTGCTGGACAGGAAGATTATGATGATTCACGACCACTCAGTTATCCTCAGACAGATGTCTTCTTAGTCTGTTTTTCTGTTGTCTCACCATCATCGTTTGAGAACGTGAGAGAAAAGGTTGGTAGAGGCTCCTTTCACTGGATTGCATGTTTACTTTTTGTCTCTTGTTTGTCTTTTTCTTTATGTGATTGGAAAGGGTTTCTTTTAGGTTCTCCTTCTCTCTGTTGATGCTATTTCACTTTCTTTCATCTTGCTGCTGTGGACATGCTTTATTTCAATGATTTGTCTCATTTTATTCTCTCTTATCTGTTTCTCTGCAATTGTTAGATAAGAAATTTACCGTTTTTAATGAACATATATTCACAGGTGAAAAGGTGATGGTTTAAAAAAACACTCTTAGGTAGATCTAGTTGCACTTTGTACATGCTCATTTAATGCTAAAATGAAAATTTGAGGTCTTTTTTTTTTAATTGGTTATTACGTTTCCTTCTTTTTTTTAAGATTGGGGATTTTAAATTATTCTAAATGGAGTTTTCTACAAAAAATTAAGGTTGATTTTTTTACAGATCCTCACATTTATAATTATATGCAGTGTTTTGGGGTAGGTGACGTGCTGAATCCATTGTGAAATGAGGAGATAGACAATACAGTCTTTGCATTAAATTAGATGCTATTAAAAGTATCCTAAGATTAATGTAATGTGTCCTAGATTGAATGATATGCTTCTTTAAAAGCCTAGCTTGTCACTTTCTCCACCTTCTGATGACATGCTATCAATAATGATGCACCCAGCAATGTCTTCTCAGATGAAAATGGGATTATAAAACCCTTGTGTTTGATAATTTACAATTAGGGTATTCATTAGATTTTTTTTTTTAATTTGAAGGGGCCACATAAAACAAATATTTACAGATGGTGTAACCAGGTTACAAGGCAACTCTGCAAAAGATTCACTTTTTTAGAATTTCCACCTGTTACTATTCAAAGATGACTAGATAAAAGGGCTGCGTTTTTGTTTGTTGTATTTGACAAAAATAGTGTTTCAGCAAAACACACTTTGCTTTGTAACACATGATTAAAAGAAGTACCAAAATCTGCATCTTGAAAGGCATTTATCCCCTTTACTCTGTTTCATGGTAATGATTTGTGGTATATTCTCAACTGTGACTGGTGACAGACACATGGTGTTAAAAGTGTTGTTTTGTTAGATTTCAGTGTAAATCATGGAGGGAAACTGAATACTGTTTGAGAAGCATTTTAGTGATCAAGTGTTTGAGTTGTTTTCCTGTCTTTTCTCACGGTTTTAATTTTTACAGCTAGTAATAAGAAAGAGTAAAAGAGAGTACTACGTAGAATTACAAGTGATGTAAGGTTTTGGTTCTAAGGAGTTTTGAAGTTATAATAACGTTAAGCAGATGATTCTTGGCATGGAAAGGTGTACCAATTTTGCCCTTTCTTATTTATGTTATATTGTTATGCTGTCTATGCGCTTGTGTTTGAATCTGCGCATCACATTTCCATGCTGAAAATTGAATGCTTTAGGCTTTAGTTTCTTTCTTCATTTCTGTTCTACAGCTAGGAAATTTACAATGAGACTATTGTTGCATATTTCTTCCGTAACGCGTTTTATTTCTTCTGACTTGACAAGCATTCAGTAAATCACAGTGTTTATCGATGTTATCATATTATATTTCAAGTTTTTGTCATTTATGCTCGTTTTTTAAATTTATTTGCATGTAGAAAATAATCATATATTATAATTATCTTTTTTCCTCCTGTGATACAGTGGGTACCAGAAATCACACATCATTGTCAAAGGACACCATTCCTTCTCGTTGGTACACAAATTGATTTGAGAGATGATGCTTCAACTGTGGAAAAGCTGGCTAAGAACAAGCAGAAACCAATCACATCAGACAATGGAGAACGGTTTAACCAGAGAGCTGCGGGCTGTCAAATACGTGGAATGCTGGCTCTAACACAGGTGGGTGCCTCATGGTTTATCAAAGATTTACTTTTGTTTCAGAGGCTCACAATGTCCACAATATTTTCATAAGTTTCGCTTTAGTGGTGAAACTGTCTAATCGATACAAGTCCGCGATATGAGATTTGTTCTTTAAGTGATCAAATCTATCGTGTTTACAAATTATCTAAACATTTCCGCTGTTCTTCAAAAAGCATATCGTTTGATGAAAACATATGTCAGGCGGACTTACATGTTCCAGACAACCGCCAACAACATGAGGCCGGGACAAAAGGTGGTAGTAAAGACTGGTTGAAAATCTCAAGATTAGAGAAAGTTTCTATCTGTATAAGATTTTGCGTACTAATTATGCTTCAGTGTCCTCATCTAAAAGCAATTAATATAAGATAGTTTATGGTCGGTTTTCAAGAATCAATTATCATGTTGTACACTTAGTCAGTTGTGGTGATCGGTGGCAAAATGTCGTTTTTATCATGTTCCATAGTTATGTAGACTTTCTTGCTATTTTTCAAGGCGTGTTATTTTGTATGCATTTGCTAGGCTTATGTTAAGTGAAGGAAACTTTTATAATCAGTGAGTAAATTACCCTCCTTCCCTCCTCTGTCTCTCTCTTTCATTTCTCTCTCTCTCTCTCTCTCTCTCTCTCTCTCTCTCCATCTCCCTCTCTCTCTCCCCTCTGCATCCCATCCCTCTCTCTTTCTTTCAGGAATATATATTTTAATTCATATTACTAGAATAGCAAGGGCACTGAATTGAGTAAAATTGGGAACTTTTCTGATTGAGAATCACTGGCTCTTTATTAATTATTAGTGCATGTTCTCATGTGAATGAATTTTGATGAAGTATTGTATGGGAAATAAGTTGATGAAGAGTTCATAGCACTCTAGAAATCCTAAAGTCTCCTAGAGAAAAGAAAACCTGTTAAAATCTCTGAAGTTCTACTTTTTGTGTATATATATCCTCCTAGAAACTCCTTAGATTTCACTCATTACTGATTCAGCCTTCCCAGCAGTCTCTTTGCTATTCAGACATTTATATTTATTCTAGCTTCCATACCTAAACCAATATTTAGTAACATAGCAGGTTTGTTCAGCGTCAAAAAAGATATGCCAACCACGCACACACAAAAATATTTAATACATTCTTTTGGGCTGTGAAAAGTATGGATTTGATGGTTAATTGTAATGTTTGTTGAAAGAAAGCGTAAGTCAACGGTAGAGATTCTGAAAGTTTCGAATGAAGACCTAGAGGCACCATTCTCAGTTTGCAAAAAGCTGGACTAGGCCACCGATCGGCAGGCCTTTTGTTATTTACCGTATTTAAAATATTCAATGAATTGGTTTGCGTGGTCTGTCTTTTTTTCTTCTTTCTTTTTTTATAGGAAAAGGTTCTTAGCTGTGAATATATTTAAATTTCTGAGATAATTTATGAAATGGAAAAAAGATGGCCTCAATCCTCCTAGAGTTTGTTTGAAAACCTAGAATCTCCTAAACTTTCTTCTTTGCTAAATGCTATCAGTCTTGAGTACAGCTGTTGGAACAACTGTTTGATGAATCAGAGTAGCATCCCTCTACCAATAGAAATGATTACCTATGTGCAAACTACATGGCATGTATGTGTCTGTAGGTGCTGCTCATGGGACCTACGCTTCTTTTCTTGTGCGCTGCTGATAGGTTCTACTTCTTTCACTTATCTTTCCTCTTGTTAATTTCCTCTCAATTCACCCTGAGATCAATGCATACGGTGGACAGGGTAAGTTTCAAAGAATAAAAAAAAAAAGCTTCTTTTCTTTTTATTCTTTTACACCTGTTTGTCATCTTGCTATTTCCTCTTTTCAGCCTCATCACTGTGTAAGGTGGTGTGAATAAATTTCAAAGGAACAGAATATTTAACAAAAAAAATAAAATAATTGAATTTTCACTATCTGTTTTCATTCAAATCATAGGTTAAATTTTTTTATGTTAAATGTCAATCCCTGTATCCCTTTACATAAATTTCTTTCTTCATTAATATGTCTTCATATCATGAAGTCCATTATTGTTTGACTTAATTTTATCTGTTTCAACAGTAAAGATACTGTGCTATAATACCATTTTATAATGTTCTTTACGTTATGTCTTACCGCACTAATAATAAATTCATCTATGTCTTTGTTCTCTAACCTTTCTTGCAGAGGTCTCAAGAATGTGTTTGACGAAGCCATCCTAGCAGCCCTGGAGCCCCAGAGCCACCTAAAAAGAAAAAGTGCCTCATCTTGTAAAAATTAGTTGGAAGTCGCTCAGCTTCTTCTTCTCTCACCCTCCCTCCTCTCTTTGTAAACAGTAGAATACAAGGCTGAAATACAGTAGTTTGAATTGTGTTGTCTTTTATCTTATTCTTTTTGTCTTCTTAAGTCTCCTTCTTTCCTCAACTCTGTCTTCAGATTCTCAGTTTGCTATTGAATTAATTTCCTGTTTCTTAATTTCTAGTCTCTCTTTTTTTTCGTGAAGGTTTAGCAAAAGTATTCTTATTATTCTTTTATAAGTGGGAATCATGTTGATGTGTGAGGTTTTGTTTTGTGTTACTGTTATAGCTTTTGTGCATTTAAACAATTTTTTTCTTCTATTGTCATTAGCTAATAAGATATTAATGTTTGTGTTTTTGTTGCTTGTATCTTTTGTTGACAGGTTTCCTGTTTCGCCTACTATCAAATAAGGAACATGGTGATACTAATTCATTCATCCTCTAATTTTCTTACAAATCGTGTTGAACACGGTGTAGACACATGGAGGACAAAACCTGTGCAACTCCACAGGTGCATGCGCTTGTGTGTGTTGCACATATTTTAAGGCATTTTTCCCACTGCAGAGTTGTGTCATGTGCTTAGGATTAGTCTTGTTTTTTGTAATTTATTATTTTCTTTTTTTTATTTAGTACCTCTATGATGAGAAAGAGGATAACATCTTTTATTTTATTATAAAGGTAATTATTTTCCACTTATTACATAATAATTATCATTATCTTAAAAATATGTATTAAAGAAAAAAAAAACAACCCAAAAAAAATTCCCACTGTGAAAGGATGTATCTAATTGGGATCTGTAAATACTAACAAGACTGTGTTGGGTGTGAGCTGAGGTGCTGAATTTTCAACTGGCATATTCCCCCTCCCAATTTGGGATGCATATAGGTTGAAAGTGATGCAGAAGGTTTGTAAAGGAATAGAATTTATGGGATATGTACTAAGAAGACCACCGAGATGTTAAAGGAAGGTGTGATAAAAATTGTCTTCGTCTGCCTTTAGTATTACAAACCTACCTTCTGAACATTTTGGGGGGGAGGGGGTGGTGTTTGCTGGGTCTTTTGAAATGAATGCTTGGCTCGGATTTTCCGTTCATTCAACATGCTTGTAATGCCATCCAATAAATTGAAGCAGTATGAGATTATCAAGAAGGACAAAAATAAAACAGGACTACAATAATACTTTTTATTTAGCACAAATATCTTTTAAGAAAGCTACACCCCTCCCCCCAAAAAAAAGAAAAAAGTTGCTTGTGTATGGTTGCTACTGAATAAAAGTTGTCTTTGTTGTACATGAGGTGCTTCTAGTTGTGGGTGTTCTCCCTGTTTTCCCTACGGTGTAAGATTGTCTTCTAATGTCTTATTCATTTGCACACGCTTATATTATAACCCATGAGAGAAATGTTTTTAACAGACTCTGTGACGTACCATTGCATACCTATGCATGTAAATCTTTACTACTTATTTATTTTTTCAATGTGTTGACCTTTCGTTGGTTGTTTTTTTTTCTTGAAGATTTAAAAACAAATTAGTGACGGAGACTTCTGTTTTGATTTTTTATTTATTTATTTTTTAAATATTTATAGACAGCTGTCTGTCTTGACATTACTGTTTTTGTTCATCGTCTTGACTGAAGATCATTCGGTCAATAGACAGACCAATTCAAAGGCACAAATCATGGTAAATGATTTTATTATTATATGAAGAAAGTCCCTTCTATGTTATAATCTACTACTCCTACTACCACTAAAGTGTGTCTTTTCATTTACATTATTTTATGTTGCCAGCTGCCTTTGTGAATATATTCACTCTTTTCTTAGCTCTAACATGTTTGATTATGATGGATGATATTTTCACACAGTACTTTTTCTTTTGTTCCATTTTATCTCATTTAGTTTTATTCAGTTTTCAATAGAGTCACAAAATAATGCCGTAACATAACGGTTAAGGACTAGAATGCAGTTATAAATAATGGGGTTTTTGTTTCTGTTTTATTTTGTTGGTTTTTTTTGTGTGTTACCTGTCAGAAATAATATTGAGCATATGGGATTATGAAATGTATCTCCATAATAAAAGTTTTGTTTTATGTCGTGTGTGGATTGCCATGGCTCAGTCCTGGCTTTTCGCACTTGGGTCCATTCAATGCTCATTGGTGTCTTGGTCTGTTTTGGTGCTTTGTGGCTACAAAACGGACCAAATCAACCTGTCACCACATGCTGTTTTTCTTCTCTACCTAAGATTAAGAAGTGAAGTGAGGGCCAAATCCATTATTTTACTTCTTTTCTTCTCTCTTTTTTTCACGCAGTCTAAACTTTGTATATTTTCTAAATAAAATTTACTTTTGTGTTTGAGGGATCTTTTGTCGTCGTCCCCCGTCTTTTTGAATATGAATGTAAAAGAGGCCAGTTGCCAAAGTATATTTGTTACTTTATTCATGATTTCACATTCATTTGAATGATTTAACTACTTGTGAGAGTTTGTTAGTTTTTTTAAACAGTGTTTATGCTGTGTCCAACAATAGAAAAAGGAAGGCTTCAGACACTGAAAGCCAAAGGGAAGTGTGTTTTTTTTTAGTGTGTAATGTTTGTGGGGGATTTTAAAAATTATTATTATTATTATTATTATATCGTTTGTTTGCAATATGAAAACTAAAAACTCGTGGGCAGTGCTCAGTCAAGTTCTATATCATAAATCTGAAAAACGTAATCAAAGTTGCATGAGAACTGGAATATTTGTAAGTATGACATTTGTAATAAACTTCTCATTTACCACATGATTTTTTGGTTTGATTGTAATTTTTTTGTAAACCGTCTGTCTTCTTTTAAAAAAATTATTACACTAAAACCTTGTACCACAAACTGTTGTGCCAGTCGTAACTTGGCGTTTTTAACGAGTGGGCGTCGCCGGGCATTGCTGGTTGGTCCTACTTCTTTCATTTCATTATGTCACTTAACTTTCATCTTACTCTTTCCTGGTAATTCGCCCTGAGATTGCCACATATGGCTGAGGGGGTAAGTTCAATGAAATATAGGAGTTGTAGCAAAAACGGCCCTTTTTTTACCCAAAATTACATCGAGGGAGAAAATCAACATTTGACTTGTCAAATAGGGGGAAACACTATCACTAAGAAGACGTTGCAGGCATCCTACACTCGGATCTCTGTCTTATGTGGTCCAGAAAAAGCATCGACAGATTAGCCTAGGTTATGTCACTGCTGTGAAGACTAGTTTTCGCCACTCAACTGTACCCAATCATAGCCTTGCTTACCCGCCAAGCTATTGCCAGAGTGATACGATCTGGACCTATGCTGATGCTACTACGTGTATTCATTCAGCTGACGTAAGCAGTGGATGACAAACGTTTAGAATCCTTTACTAGTGTCATTTCTATAGGTGTAAGAGAAAATGTACTACGGCATACATCACACATGGCAGTGATGCTTGTGTGTGTGTGTGTGGTACTACTTGTATGTGTTTGACTCTGTGATCTGTGACAATGCCAAATTAGATTCTACTTCAGTGGCGGTGTAACGAGTTGTAGTTTACAATAGTCATTGAGGAAATTAATTATAAAATCATTAGTGGTAATACTGGTATAACAAGTTATTTCATTGGGGTTTTTTTTTTATAGTGTCCGATCTGTACAAAGGTGAAAAGTTGGGGTAGGCGAGGAATGACGGTATTACGAGGTTTGAATGTATTTGTAAAGCATTTCATTTCAATTTCTGTTATAATGTTATGATTTGCTCAGAATGCTTCAGTTCCCAAAAAAGACTCGGGATCTTGACGTCTTGGATTTGAATCCTGGCAATGCTATTGCTAGGACCAATGCAGTACATGTTCCAGCATTGTGTGGGAGTAAAAATTCTGACGGATTAGTGTCTTGTTCCACCTCATGCTGTAGAAACCGAGATAAGTTCTGGCTTTGTGGGTCGTAACAGACTTCAAGGTACAGTAGTCACTGGATAAAAGCACACTTTGCATAAATACATGCTATATGCATTAAAGCACACTTTTTCCTACGCGTGCGTTTGTATTGCTACTAGTACTAGTACTGCTTCACTCAAACCTTGTTATGTCGCCAACTGTTGTGCCAGGGAGCTAAGTGCAGAGGCATATGTCAGCCTCTCAATTCATTATTCAATGTAAAGGTCATGGGTTCAAGCCCCCGCCAATGGTTTACAATTTTGTGTTTCTTCAAGTAAAATCAAGAAATGTTAGTGTCAAAATCATTGATGGTATAACCAGTTTATTCAATCAAGAAATGTTAGTGTCAAAATCATTGATGGTATAACCAGTTGTATTCTACAATCAAGAAATTATGTCCAAATCATTGTTAAACCGGTATCTACAATAGTTATAAGAAACCATAATCATTGTTAATTTTGTTTTATTCTACAATAATCCAGAAACGTTAGTTCATTTGTGTATAACCAGTTGTATTCATTAGTTATTAAGAAACAATGGAATATAACCAGTTGCATTCTACAATAATAATCAAGAAACGTACAAAATCATTTGTTAACCAGTTGTATTCACAATAGTTATCAATATCAAGAAACGTTAGTGCCAAAATCATTGGTGGTATCACCAGTTTTATTCTACAATAGTTATCAAGAAACGTTAGTGCCAAAATCATTGGTGGTATAACCAGTTTTATTCTACAATAGTTATTAAGAAACAGTGCCAGAATCATTGGTGGTATAACCAGTTGCATTCTACAATAATAATCAAGAAACGTTAGTGCCAAATCATTGGTAAAGTTACTGGTTTTTTTCTAGTGTCAGCTCCGAACCAAGGTGATTTTGAAAAGCTTGTGGTAAGCGAGAATAGCGATATAATGGTGGGCGGTGTAATGAGGTTTGAATATGACGTATTTGATTCAGTGATTTATCACCAAGCCAACTAGATTCTATTTCCACCTGCTTGCGTCACTTCGGGAAATGGGTGGTGATTCCAATGTGTAAGTCTATCCCTTGCAAACCATATTTTAAAAAATGGGGTTTGATTGATTGATTGAAATTTATTCAAGTCCACCATAATATGGGGTGATCTCAGGGTGAATTAAAAGTATAATAAGACTACGAAGAGGTACATATGATAGCAAGATGAAAAAGTGAAAGGAAGGAACTAGGACCTACCAAGTATCACACAAAATGTAGGAATGGTCTTGGAAAAGAAGAAAGACAAATCTCCCCCACCCAAATATGTTGAAAAAGGCTGCCTCTGTATCTGACTGCAACGCCAAAATGTCAGGCGGAGAGAGTCACTCTGGCAGATCTCGGACACGCTGGCACAGCCGAAAAACATTCTCAACATGATCACAAAGTCAAATATACAAAGTAAACAGAAAACAAAGAAAAAAGCCCAGCAGAAATACAGGGTGCCCCGAAAAAAATAGGATTCATGTTATTTTGATTTATTCGCGCATTTCCGAAGCAAATTCAACCAAATTTGTGTGTATTACTAGACTACAGCCATGCAGAGCCATGATGTGTATATGTTTCTTTCGTATCCCTTCATCTGTTATTATTTTTTTTGTGCTAAAATTAGTAAAATGAAAAAAGGGACCCAAAAATTGAATCGAATAATGTTCTGTATCATGTATGTGTTCTTCAAGCCAAACTGGGGACTCCGTAGTACAGAGGCAAGGTGTCAGCCTTTCAACCAGAAGGTACATGAACATGTAGTAGGTTGAGCCGCCAACGGTTGACAAATTTTCTTTTTTCTCCTCGAGCAAAATCTACCCCTCTGATTCAGGTAGGTGGATCGACACCTAGTCCCATCAGAGATGGACAATAAAAAGGAGGTCCCGTGTGCAGATCACAGTACTCTGTGCACAATAAAGATCCCTTGGCTGATTGCACTAGGGCAGTCCGGGCAAAAATTAAAAATCCTATAAAAACCCCGAGATCACTATTAGTTATGAATAAATCAAATCAAACCGAGCCAAACTAGTGTTGCCCTTGTGGTATGGAGGGGGGAGGGGGGCGTTGCTCCATCTTGTTGGAACCAGACTGTGCGTCCCTGTTTGAAGCCTGCTCCAGAAACGTGGGAGAATATTGTTGACGCACCGTTAAGCTTTGACAGTGTTATGACATCTCCGTTTACATCCTCAAACCCGAAAGGCCCGATCACACCATTGTGACTGAATGCAATCCAGGCTGTTCATTAATTTAATCCACGAATCAGTTTCTCCGGGAAATAATCATAATTTTGTTTTATTTGATTTGATTTATCCACAACTAAGGTGATTTCGGGGGTTTTTGGTAGGATTTTTTATATTGCTCGGATTGCCCCGTAAACAGTCAAGGGATCTTTAAGGTGCACAGTGTTGTGATCTGTACAACGGGACCTCCTATTTATCGTCCGTCTCCGATAGGACTAGGTATCGATCCACCTATCTGGACCAGGGGGTAGATATTGCTCGAAAAACTGGAGAAAATTTGTCACCTGTCGGCTGGGCTCGAACTCACTACCTTTTGGGTTGAGAGGCCGACACCTTGTCTCTGGACTACCGAGTCCTCCGAAATAATCATAAATGAGGAGGACTCCTCCTCCCACCCCAAAACACAGTGTTTGAAAGATTCAGTAATTTGATGGTTTATCGGCGTAAAAGAAAGTGGGTCAAATTTGTACTCGATGTCGGTATCGGCTTAGTAGATATATACATTTAGAGACGAGAATGAAGAAATTTATCTACAATCCCTTATCCTGAACCCCTACCCCCACACTACACAGTGGGGCGGGTGGGGGTGGGGAGCCGCGTTTAGGGAAAAGGATTGTGGATCAATAAACCGTTAAAGTCAAACAGGGTTTAATTAAGTGGGATTCATCACTGAGCCAAACATTTTTGATTTTATCAGTATCTCCTTTTTATTATTCCCATTGGGACGATTGTGTTTGATGGAAATTCGGTATCGGCAAGTAAACGTGCAGATCCAGTGTGTATGCTAAAAATTGACTAGAGTAGAACTAGAATACTAGAAAGCCCAAAGGATCCCCCCTCCTCCTGCAGTCTACGACTACGTATCATGTCCCCGTGACAGTAATTGTGGGGTTAACGCAAGTTTGAAAATAAAGCAGCATACGCCTTATAAAATCCTCTTGTCCCTAAGCCATTTGACTCAAAAATGTTGTCTTGAGATAACTCTAGCTATTTAACCTAAGATTCCAGGTCTAGAAATATTTTTTAAATAGTGCAGAAGTTAAGTAAGAAGTTAAAGATGTCAAATGTCAGGAGAGCAAAGGAAGAACGTAGCAATCCATTTTAGTGCACATTTTGTATTATTTGAAATTTAGTTATGTTATATTATATGGTGAGCAATTCCTGCAGCCTACCGTCGTCAATTCTTATGAAATTTTCAGATCCTTTTTCCGCAGATGAGACATACAACAGGTTCTCAAATTTAAATCAATATGAGATGATTGTAATTTGTTTGAAGTTTACCCCATCCATCATTGTGATCTCACGGTGAATTAAGAGGAAACAGTAAGATGAAAGATAAGTGAAAGTGAAAGGAAAGAAATAGGACCTGCCAGCAGCGCCTCGCGATGGATTGTGAAAAATATTAACAAATCCACAACACTTATTTTTTTTGTGGACACCCTTTCCATCACTATAACAAAACTCAATATAATACACGTATACCATAAGATAGACATACAAAACTAAAGAACACAAGTCATTTAGTACTTTTCTATAATTTTTTTTTATGTTCGTTTTTTGCAAGGGCAAAAGATGGATCACAATTATTCATTATTATTATAATAATCAATTTTGGGCACCCTGCCCATCTTCACTTCAATCAGTCAATAAAATCATCATGTGTGCAAGAGAAACATTGTATTTTGTATTATTATTATATTACATTAGCATCTTCTTATTGTACATATACAATGACACGCGCACACACAGGATTCATATTATCACATGCACTTCACGTACAAATGTTTTTTTTAAAATCACTTTTTTCCATACTTTTAAGACTATAAGAACATCTCTCCAGAAACGGAGGACAAAAATTAAAATGAGAGGGTATAAAAAAAAAAAATTATGAGAAGAGGAAGAGGGGCAACAAATAAAACTCAAAACAAAACAACAGGGTAAATGAACAAAACTAGAGAAATGGCTACATCCAACACCAACAGTCAAGAGTATCAGGACCAAGTTGCTGCTACCCATTGCAAAAGGAAGGGAGAGGGTCATGACAACACGTTTTGGTTTTCTTTTCTTTTTTCTATGCTTTTTTTCAAAATACAATTTATATAATAATAAATCAACAATTTCATTATAATTATAATATTAGTAGTACACATACCCACATGAAGAAACATGAGCACGCATATGTATTATTACTGGGCCATCAAAAAGGAGAAGGAAAACAAATTCATTGCAAAAGACATGTGTCACATAGTGGAAGAGCCAAACAGAAAGAATGCATTCGTAGTTGACAAAAAACAAACACTGACTATGCGATAACGGTTTTCCTAATGGAAAAACACATGATGACAGGCACAGGTTGCAGAGTGATGGGAAAACCGCCGATTTAAAAATATAGAGTAGGAAAAAAGGCGTGGGAGAGAGACATGAGGCAGTATATAAAACAAGGTGAATGTGAACGATGGAAAGATAAAATCCTAATCTGAGTTTAAAAAAAACCCAACCTGTCTAATACTCTATTAAGACAACAAATAACTTTCAATAGTTAGTTATTGACGGCTAACAATTGAAAAGATATGAGTTGAAACCATTCTAGCCACGCGCCGCACCATTTTGCAAATTATTCTTTCGCATTTTATTATTTCATCTGTGGCATCATTAACACGAATGTACAAGTAAAATATAAAATCATATCGACAACCTCAACAATCAAAGCAGGTTTCTTTGTTGCCTTCTCTCTCTCTCGTTCTCGCTCTCTCTTCTAAAAAAGAAATCACAATCAAAACAACCATTTCTTGTTCCTGTAAAAAATGCGGTGCAACAAGCAAGTGTCACATACAAAGGGCGATAACCCTGGACAACATCAACCTGGAATGGGCCGCAAGGTTCGAACCCAAAAACGTTCCTTTCTTTCTTTTCTCTACTTTAAATATCTTTATTAATATATATATATTATTAAATATATTTTTCATAAGCAATGGATTGACTAAAGGACTGGCTTGCTTCATACATAAATTTAAATGTAAACGTGAAGGCCATAGCTATCATGCGCTGGTCCTGAGTAATAATAAACGATAACAAGAATTCATTAACAGGGGCAGATGCAAAGCGTCTGTGTGACAAGGGGGTGAGATGATGAAAACAAGGCTGGGACTCGACGAGAATGAGTACCAATCTTAGAAGAATAAAATTGTCTTGTCTGCTAAATTTGTGTGGAATTTGTTTTCCTTTGGGATAACATGCCCTAGTAGGCCTGTGTGAAACTTTAAAAAGAAAAGAAAAGAAAAAGATAACGATATGCAATGCTTGAGGCCTAAATGCCATCTCCGAGAGACACACCATAGATGGAAGAGACATTGATAATGAACGGAATCAATTCTTACATAAAAATTCAATGTTTCTGGGTCATTCTTACAATAACATGTTCTAAAAATCTGGTCTCAAGCCAACATCTAATGAATTATTCGTATTGTAATCCTTCAAATCAACGACAAAATTCAAACCTAAACCTTCAAACAACTCTTCCAGTTACAACAAGACTAAAATGGTACTCAAATGACAATTGGAAACCTCTCTAAAACAATACAAAAAACACATCCATCCCCACCCCAATCCCGTTGTTAACTCTGGCCGCACAACACCCCATAACATACCACAGATTTTTTACACAACGTTAACGTCAAGTGTGTGTTTGCTTCATTGGAATACAACCCCCCCCCACCCTCGGTCCACCATTATGGTGATATCCGTGATGCCAAATGAATGAAGTTGTGTGACCCATAAAGTACCATTACAACAAGGAATGGAAAGCATCAAAAACAAACATTGAAGGAAGAAGAGATGTCACAATCAATATTGCATAACAGTGGGCGGCATTTTTTTAAAAAACAAGAAAACATTCCATTTTTAAGCTAATGTGTGGGCTGCTACATTAAAAATCCTTTCAACAAACTGAGAGAGAAAGAAAGAGAGAGAGGGTGAAAATCTTCAAAACACAAAAGGAACAATATTGATGATTAGAAATGACTAAGAAATACGAATTTGAATTTCCCCTCAAGAAAAAAACAAAACAAAACCCAACCCAGAAACACAATGCATTACGGATAACATTATCACAAGTTAAAAAAAAGAAGAAAAAAAGGTGGGTCCCCAACAAGAAAGACACTTTTTTCTATAGCAAATATAATATAAAACAGAGAAATTAAAAAATATATTGTAATGCCCATTAATACCCAATCTGGGTAAAGACATAAGTGGAGAAAGAATGTTGTTGGATACAATGATATCACTTCAACACCCCCCCCCCCCCCCAACAGACGTACAGGATGGAACAGAAAAGCAGGACAAAGGAAGGACTTAAAATAACTAGCACACAGCAACCACTCATTTAAAAATGGGAAAAAAAAGAGAAAGAAAAAGGAAAACAAATGGCCGCAGATGTAATAAAAGGCTCACCATAGGGCAAAGGGATGCAGACAAATCATACTAATCTATCAAAAATTTGAAATATGTAGAAATTATATTTTTTAAAAAGGAGAGAGACAGAGAGAGAGAGGGAGAAAGCAAGAAGGGTAATTTCTTCTATGAATGCAGGATGACATTTCTTTCCCTAAATTTTGCAGCAGTTGATGAAACACATTAGCTGATGATATCTCATTTTTTGATAATTGTGTGTCTCTCTACCTTGGTGTAACAAGTTCATTCCCCTTTAATCCATAACCTTGGACCTGTGAGATCATTTAAGTGGACGCTCTTATTCTTGAGCTTCATACTTAAGTCTTTTGTTTCGCTGCAACCTCCAATAACGTCTAAAATTCATTTGCATATATTACATCCAGGAAAAACCAAAAGTCCCAAAATGAGGAAACGCTAGAAAGCTCAATAATTATAAATGCAATTATAGCTCACTCTGCAAAATGCGTAGCCATCAACAGTGAATTTCCCCCCTTTTTAAAATTATGATTTTGTGCGATTTCAGGAATCTATTTCTTATTGGCCCCCAAGAGCGGCCCTTGGGTGCAACCACAGCCCCAAAGCTGGGAAACTCCTCTTGGCTTTCAGTGTCTGGAGCGATCCCAGGGGGCATTCTTCACAACAAAGCCAGGGGTGGGCCCGCCACCACCAGTTGCTTTCGGATCATCCTTGCTTGGAGGTCTCTGATATTCCTTCATGTACCCTTGATCAATAACATCTTGCAGCTGAAAATTTTCATGAAAGAAAAAAAAAACAGGGAGGAAGGGGGAAAAGGAAAAATGTGTTAAATTCTTTGACCACTACATTTTCACCACGTCTTTGTTTAGCTACATCAAGACCGTGCAGATCTACCAAGATCTTTGATGTGTTAAAATGTGTACACTCACTTTCCGACAAAAACAGATGCTGAGAGTCTTGAGAGGTCATCTAAGTAAATCTTTGAAACACTAGTGTCACAACTAACAGTTAGCATTGATGAAGTAACAAACAAATGTTCACAATACTGTTTTTATGTAACTTTTAGTGTTTAAAAAAACTAACTAGCATAATTTGTGGGGGTTTTTTTACTGTGGATTTTATATAATCTTGTAACGGTGTCAATGCTATTTTACTGTAAAGCGCTATCGAGCATTTCGGTGGATAAGAGGCGCTCAATAAATGCATTATCATTATTATTAATACACACCAGTTCTTCCTCCATATTGAGGAGCTCGTCTTTACAGTCCAGAACATCGTCTTGAGACCTGAGATTGTCACAAGGTCTGGATCTGGGTCTGAAGTGCGGGGGAAGCGGACATCAACGTTATACTCCTCCATCAGACGAGTGATTCCACGCCACGAGCACCGATGATGCGAGGATGAACACGTCTGTCAATCTTGACCTCCTCAACAAACATATCCTCCTGTGTAAAGAAAAGTTAACAAACAATATAACAACAGTGACAACAATAGCAATTAAAAAAACCCAACAAAACAAAGGACAAAATGAAAAGTACATCAACTCTCATCAAACACTACAAGCTCACATGAAACGTTCAGGTGGGTATGTTATGTTCATTAATGGGAATTTTGCCTGCACACAATTGAGTACAGTTAACAGAATGATGACAATCCCAGATAATTCAAAGGGACACGATATGGAAAAGAGGTGGAAAGGACTATGAATCCTATGAATAGGCATGCAAAGGTTATGAAGATTAAATGGTGAGACAAAATAATATATTAGAGAAAAATGATTATATCTATTAATAGCACGTACATATTCTTGAACCAATTTCAGAATTTCGTCTCTCGCTGCCTCTGCATTTTTCTCATATCCAGTGATAGTGATGAGATTCTCATTTTCACTGCCTTTGTTCGGGAACTTGATGTTTACATCGTGGGTGGTGCGGATTTTCGTAATCACGTTACCCTTGCGTCCAATAATCTTTGGATGATACTTCATCCACCTCAACAGTAAGCTTGAAGCTTTTCAGTTCCTGAAAAAGAAAGAAGAATGAAAAACGTAAACAAAATATTTGAGAGCGACTTAATGAAATGACATCAACAGATGTATAGACATATTACAATTATTTCAAAACTTTCCCCCCAAACCAACTTCATAAATCCTATGCCAAAATCAAGCTTGTGTCCACACATTTGTAGGTACTATTTACCCCGGAAGCAGGGATCCCAAGACAACACAACAATCTTAAGACCGCTAAAAAGAAGAGGAAACAGGAACAATGTTCCCAAAAGATCTAATTTTATTCTGGTGATAAAAGCTATATCTTCAAATGCCACGATACAACTGGTAAACAACGGACACCCTTGAAAAACTCAGGATTAATCAACAGCATAAAAACTAACCCTTTCGTCTTCTTCTACACTTAAAAAGTTTACGGGTGAATGAAACCGTATTGCAGTTTTCAATCTAGCACGAGTCAGAAAAGGTGATAATACGTCAGATTGTACTACTCACATAGCTGCTAACCTTTTCAAAACTAAAAAAAAAAAAAAGGACTCTTGACAGCGTAAACTAATTTCACCTTGCATGACATCCTGTAATATTCCGGAAAACATTGATAAATTAATTTCAATCAACCCCCTTTAAGTGGAATGACAGTTTTGCAAACTCAGCAGACTTCCACTTCAACCTCTCTTAAGTTTCTGCCGTTAACTTTTTAAGATTTCCTTAAAAAAAAACGTGGTTTAACTCCCAATTACATACGGATCTACACACTAAAAAAAAAAAAAAAAAAGTACAATATTTTTTGTACTGGTTGGCGACTATTCATTTGCACCAATGAAGAGTGGGGAAATGCATGGTATCATGTATCTTTCCTAACGACCAATGGTGGACCCAGCATTGCCAGGGTTCAAACCAGGCCCTCACGATCTCAAATCTAGTTAACCAACTATTACGCTTCGAACTATTATGAAATTAGAAAACTAGGATAAGCTCTCGCTAAAGGAACTTTACTTGTTTCCTTATCTTTGAGGAAGAACATGCTTCTTGATT
This sequence comes from Doris montereyensis, assembly GCA_037039925.1. Taxonomy (NCBI): domain Eukaryota; kingdom Metazoa; phylum Mollusca; class Gastropoda; order Nudibranchia; family Dorididae; genus Doris; species Doris montereyensis. The sequence continues at coordinate 30,513 of JAXRKP010000655.1, read as the reverse complement.
TTAGGAGGTCAGACTTTAAGTTTAAAAAAAAAAAAGAAACTTATCTCGAGACACGGCCCAAAAGAAAACTTGGAATGCTTTGAGACCAAAATCAAACTTACGCGATCTTCACGGTCCTGTTCGAGCTGGCTCAAACGCTCATGCAAGCCCTCAATAGCTCTCCTGACGTTGGCTGGAGGTCCACGCACTTTCACAACATCGCTATGATCATCCTGAGAGGGTATGGATATGTTCACATCAAAGTCTTGCATCAGTTTGCGAACGTCGCGGCCCTTGGCTCCGATGATGAACTTGTGGAAGTCATAAGGGATGTTCACCTCCTCAGTCACTGGGACAAGATCCTGAAAACAAGACAAAAGTGCAGCTACGTAAACAGTGGCAAGGCTGAGATGGTCATTTTCAGGACATGTTTGAAATTCTTTATACTGTTTTGATACCTACGAGCATCTCACATGATAAATTCCTTCCTTAATATCCTGTTACAATTTCAACTTATCACTCAGCCTAACTTTCTCTCGGAAGTTAAGACCTCAACGTATGATTCTTGCTACCATAATCGTAAAGTGGAATCAATTCAATACTTTCATTATTCTGGGTAACACAACAGATAAATTGGTTCATCCTAAAATAATATGATAATCTGTGACATGTTAAATTTTGATGAACCCAAATTACCAAAATTCGGCCTGTCATCTATCCTTCCACACTTGTTCTTATTACTCAAAGCCCATTTCACGAGTGAAAGTGATTTTTTGTTTAACGCATGAAAATCTGCAAGTGCAGATTATACAGCGTCCCGAAAAAGCGGTGACATCATAAACTGAGTACCATGATGATCTGGATACCTGAATTTTAATGCAAGGTATTGATGACAGTGAGTTACTCAATACGGACTAGGGACTTGCACTTTACTAAGGATTAAGTCCCAATATTTCTATTTATGTAATTAGTCCTTGTTTTTTGGCGTTCTTTTACCAGCCAAAAATCCCGAAAAACTGAGCTAACAAACTTCAGACTCCAGAATTTCAATTTACACTACAACATTTTAAACCAAATTCCCCCACTTCTCCCTATGATGACTCTCACATGCTTCATACCCTAGTATCATGCATTCTTTACACACATCTACCAAAAGCACAGAGATTGAAGAAATCTTGTAGAAATTCTGTCAACTTACCAGAAGAGCTTGCTTGGCATTCTCACAGTTCTCAGGTTTGCCCGTAATAATGATTATGTCCCCTTTCTTCAAGCGCCGTATCGTTGCCCTCATCCGAATTTGCCTCGCCATTGACTACAGCAGGCTCTTCTGCGGAATCTGACAAAAAAATTGTGTTTGGTTATGTCACGTATGCCACACTTGTTATATATATATATATTTTATATATACAACTAAACACTCTATGATATTATAATCCAAGTAAATGAAGTTATGGTATAAAGGATTTAGCACTTATGACCAAACCTTGTTTCGTTGAAATTTACAGCACCGTGATCTCACAGTGAAGTACGGGAAACAGCCAGATGAAAGATCAATGAAAGGGGGAAAGGACAGAAGTAGGATCTACTAGCAGATCCTGCCAACTGCTCACATCAAACTTGCATTGAAGCTAAAATCAATATAAAAACCCCACCCAACCTTCCAAGACCCTCAGTACACGATCCCAATATATACTGTATTACTATGTCCATCATATCTGATGATCGCAGGGTAAAATTGAAATGAAACAGCAAGATCAACAACAAAAAATTGAATTACTGAGTGTCGATGTATTTGTTAAGAGGATAGAGCTTGAGTTTTGGCCTATTATAAGTAAAACTTCTTTGAGGCTATTACGGCCCATTAGAGCCAGAGCGTATCCTGGTTTCTGGAGCGTGACGCGGACCAGGTAATAATAACCACCCCCTGGACAGGATGCCACTCTGACACAGGTTTATATTCCCAAGCTAGCGCTTGTACCCATTTGTACATGGGTCGTGTGGGAAAAATGCGTGTCAAGTGTCCTTCCCAATGAACACAACGGACCGTTGCTAGGATTCTGACCAGGGACCTCATGATTCCATGTCTGGCAGCCTAGCCACTCCGTCACCATCTTTGGCCATCATACATTGTCAAGAACTTACTTAAACACATTGATAGCCTTAATGGCGAAAAAATGTATCTGGAAAACCTGGATGATGACACAAACTTACATAAAAAATAATGACCTGCATTACCTGATACCCCTATCATTTCACAAGACATGCAAACATCAAAATAATAACTTTTTCTCTTTCCCCAAAGTAAAAAAAATATAAATCAAACATAAGAATGACATGAATCATGACCTAAACACACACACAAATACTTACATCAGTCTATGGAGAAGAAAATGAGGTTTGGAAGGCTTTTTCTAGAACTTATATATGGCTCTGCCAATTGTAAATCTTCCTCTGTTTTACTTTTAACCAATCTAGTATTATTTTGATTGCCTTCTTCCCGGCTCTACCCTTTCCCGCCTACACTGTACTGAAAGACACATTCGTTTTTTTCTCTTTTCTCTTCCAATACCGTAAGTCAGTCTCCTCTTGTTTTGCCATCATGCTTTCACTCACATTGACTTCCTTCGCCCTGCCCCACCTCTATTCTGCTATCAGGTCGTGCGTGCATGATATCCCTTCAATCATCCAACCTCCTCTATTCTTACTAAATACTTGCTTTTGCCTTTCGAATTCCCAACTCTCTCTCTTTTACACACATGTGCGATTAGTCGCACTAAACACACACAAACTTTCTGTCTACCCTTCTTACACACACATACGTGCATGATCGCACTTAAAATACACACATTTCCCTGTCTATCTCCCTTTAACACGAACCATACAACAACATGTGCGATCGACTTTTTAACACACAGGACATTCCTAATCTCTCTAGAGTCAAATTGAGGAAAGGAGGCTAGGCCTGATACACGCTAAAACTAAAGGAAGTATTGAAAACTCTGTGTGACTGTGTCGAAATTCTATACAAATTCCCTGGGTAAACTTTACAATTTTAAAGAAGGTATCGGAATCGTTTATTTTCAACATGAAAGAATCGCCAGACAACTTTTCCCTGGTATTTTCTAGACCGGGAAACGTTTTTTTTCATTTTCAAGGATTTCCCTGATGCATGGGAACCCTGTTTTTACTTCCTGAGTCCCATTTCCTACTTATTGACCTTGCTTGACACCCTGGGTATTTATCTACAAACCAATCTCGGTATCGAGCAACTCAAGACATGTCTCGAGAGGCAAACGATTACATTGAAGAGCAAGCTTCCATATCATGGGGTTAGATGGGGAATCAATTTGCCACTGAATAAAGAAGATAAGACTCACTTCCATTGGCGACTGGCTTGTCAGGAAACTTAATTCCAACGTCATACTGTTTGGTTACTTCCCTGACATTGGCACCACCAGCACCCATGACAGTGCGGTGATCAGATTGCGGAATGATACATTCCATGGTCACCTGTGCCTCCTGTTGATACAAACATTTTCAACACATAAGTAGAAGGAAGGGCAGATTATAAAAAAGAAAATTAAAAACCCAAAGTAAACGAATATGTAAGATAAGAAGCTTGTAGCATGCTAAAACTTAAACATATGCACATTCAGTAGAAATTAGGATCAGGGGGATTTTTCTTTAATCTCTCCTCAGCTGTGATAATATTTGTTTCGTTGAAATTTACTCTCTTCACCGTACGCTCTACTAGAGGTTTGATCATCCGTCTCCTGTGGGACTAGGTGCCGATCCACCTACATGGATCACCGGGGTAGATGTTACTTGAAAACGCTTCAGAAAACTTTTAAACAGCCAGCGAGGCTTGAACCCAACACCTTGCCACTGGACTACCAAGTCCCCTCGCCCCACTAAAGCTCTAGCCAACCGCCCATTAAATATGAAAAGGATTATACTTTCAACGAAAGCTGACCTAAAAAAACAACCCCCAAACAAAAGCAAAAAACAAACAACACACTCCCCTCTAACGCTCCCGCCTCAGACAGGAAACTTTGAAACAAAAATCAACACTGAAACTGTATAAAGTTCCCTCATCTCCTCCCCAAAATGAACAAGAAGGCAAAAAAAAGAAAAAGAAAGAAAAGAAAAGAAAAGTAAAGTAAAGTAAAGTAAAGTAAAGTAAAGTGGTCCTAAACAAACTAACCAGCCAAAACCTGTAGCAAAAAAACTCTTCAAAACAACAAAAGACACAAGTACCTCTTTAAATTCACGGACCATGATAAAATCTCCTGTCCACAACAATAAGCACAACGAATGAATCAGTGACACCAAAAGCCCAGAACACATACCAAATTTTCAACGATCTCTTGAATTTTCTTTTGGCCGCCTCCACGCAATCCTTGGCTCCCTTGATCACAACTCTAGAGCTGCTCTCCCCGCTGCGGGGGAAACTGACGGCCACACCTCCAAAATCATCAGCAATCTGACGCAAAACCTCTCCTCTGCGTGCCACAAAATGACGGTGGTGTTTAGGATCGACATTCATCTCTCCTTCCGTAATGTTATCCTGAAAATAAAAGTAAAAAAATATGATGACCGCTAATATTCACCATTGTATTTACTATGGTCAGTATACTGTTCACAAATATCTGTTGACTCCTTGTACTCGTAGGCCTAACAGCTTAGCAAAAGTCTACTCAAATTCATAGTGGATTATACGGGTATGCCCTAATCCCACCGTCTTTTTTGGATGAAAGCTATCTTGTATCATAAGTTTTGGTTCTAGCTCTTTCTTAGTTCACTAAAATTTAAAATACAAACCAAAACGCAAACGTGTATGGAACATGAAAGAAAACTGACTCATTTCTATCAACTGTTGAATAAATTAAGACGAAAATAACTGCCTCTGGTGGGATTGTTGGATGTGGCAACAATTAACCAAAATATTTGAATTCATAAAGACAGCCACACCCACATTTAATTAAGAAGACATTGTTAGTTTTCCCCCTCATATGTTCTCTCAATGATGAATGCTAGTTACAATATCTGGATCTAAGACATTATTCTGATGTCAAGACTAAGTAAGAGGTTTTAAAAGATGATTTTTCCTGTCCATGGCAACCGTATATAACTAAAATGAAAACTTTGCCACTTTATAAGTAAAATCCTGCAGTAATAGCAACAGCACAAAAAAAAAAAAGAAAGAGATACTAGTTTTCCTTACCAAGCTTTTCACAAGAGCTTCAATTTCAGCCTTGGCAGATTTCACTCCGTCCTCTTTGCCGATGATAGAGATAGTTTCCTGGTCCTGATCATTAGGGCCGGGAAAATAATGCGAGCCCCGGTATTTTCACGCACCTGTCAACAGAATTTAAGTACTTTAAAGTTTCCACTCATTTTTGTTGTTGTTTTTACAGTTTCTACACAATTCCATTTTCGATTCTTTATACAAATTTTAAAATAAAACAAACATCAACTCCCAAGGAGAAATTTACGTCCCTGCTTTCCAGTCCAAACGAAAAAAAGTCCAAAACAGATCTGACCAATGTTTAACAAAAATGGCTAGTTTTATCATTTAGAAACCAAGACAGTAAGATGCATTTTGGGCCCTTAGCCAGCTGTTCAACCAATGTTCCCTCTAAGCTGTGATTGCGTACAGCAGCACACCTGGGAGAAAAGGGGCCTACCATTGAGAAATGTTTGCACATACGAATACATCAATTTTTTCTTGTCTAACATTCATTCTTATGCACACAGTGCACAATGATGGGAGGCATTTTTCATCAAACTTTGCACCCCGCCTAAAATTGTGTGCACATAGACTAGAAAAGGAACATTGCATTTTGCTTGAAAAAACTTGAGAAAATGTTTCAACCGCTGGCAGGGCGTGAACCCTTTTGGTTGAGAGGCCGACACATTATCTCCGGAGTCCCCTTTTGAGCCAAGAAAGAAGCGTTGAAGGGAGCTGCAGATTGTACCACGACACAACAAAACAATCTTCCTACCATGAAGCAATGAAATGGAAATCATGGAAAGTAAAAGACGTAAGCACCACAAACCTTGCGAATATTGGACCCCCGCGACCAATGAGAAATTTGTGATATTGAGGCTTTGCCTTGATTTCTGCTGTGAAGCTGGATTCTTTCTGCATTGACAAGAGAAACATAAGAATGCAAATCACCTATATGATACTTGGCATCTCTTGTGTGCACAAAATCAAATAATTATCTATATCCTATTAGGAAAGGTGGTGATAATGAGAGAGAGGAGAGAGAGAGAGAGAGAGAGAGAGAGAGAGAGAGAGAGAGAGAGAGAGAGAGAGAGAGAGAGAGAGAGAGAGAGAGAGAGAGAGAGAGAGAGAGAGAGAGAGAGAAGCGAAGAGATAAAGAGAAGACGCCATGTTGAAATGAATCATATCAACAGTGAGTAAAGACGTCATGGCAAAATATCTTTAAAAAATAAAATAAAAATAAAGATTGAACATACGGATGAAAGAAGCAGCAGAAAAAACCCAAACCCAACAACAAAATGCAACAGGCCATCAATCTCCTGGCTGTCTGCGAAAGTCATTGAAATTCAGTAACGTGATGAAAATATAAGAAGGTGAATAAAGACTAATTTCACTATACAAACACCCCCAAACATCATTTATGATGACTTTAGGGTAAAGGATAGGAAACAGCAAGATGAGAGACGAGATGTAAAAGAGACAGAAAAGAAGTAGGACTTACCAGAAGCACCCGCCAACTAGCCACGTTCAAAGACACAAATGAAGACCAGATTTGATATCAATACATGCATTATCGTGCCCATACCCTTTCGGTTGCCAAGTCCTGGAGTTGCTGTTTTGCATTTTCAACATCGGCGCTTGGTCCACGAATAATGACCTTGTCACTCTTGCTTCCCTCCGGTGGGAATCTGATCATGACGCCACCGCATTCCTCTGAAATTGCCCTGATGAAACGACCCTTTGAGCCAATCAGAGAATTGTGTAACCGCTGGGGGATTTCCATCACAGCCTCTTTGATATTACCCTGTGAGGAAAAAACAAGAAGGAAAGGACAAGTTGATTAATAAATCTTCATACATTAATTTCTGTACAAAAATCATCAAGAAATGAGACATATTCCGTTGAGAAAAAAAGAAACAACTTTTTCTATCATTAGAAAGTTCAAATTTAACACTTTCCTTGCCCATGATGGATAAATCACACATATTTTTTATACATTTACATCTACTTCTTCATGAAATCTCTATAGATTTTAAACTGGCACATGAATTAATGCATCATAAATTCTTAGGTTGTCATTTCAATTAATAAAACAGCAAAGCAACAGTAAGACCTGTCAATAGAACAACAATCATATTTTGTTTGTTTTGTTGACATTTACCCCATCAGCCATATCTAGTGATCTCAGGGTGAATGAAGAGGAAAAGATCTAGTTCAGTTTGATTGGAATTTACAACATTCACAATATGTGACAATCTCCTGGTGAATAAAGAGAAAGCCGCAAGATGAAAGACACGATGGATGAAAGACACGTGAACAGGGTGTCCAGCAAAAAGTCAACTGAAAATTTCCTACCTCAACACAAATAAATTAAACACAAAAGTGACAATATCATAGCCTAAACACATGCACAAATACTTACTCAGTCTACTGAAAAAAAAAGACGTTTGGGGCTTTTTCTATAACTTGATTGAACTCTGTCAATTATAAATCTTCCTCTGTACTACTTTTAACCACCACCACCCCCACAATCTCTCTTCTTTCTCAGGATCAAAAAACTTAAAACTAAATCTAGAGTTTTTAATTGACTGCAACGTAAAAACATCTATCCACTCCCTCCCTAGTAAAAAATCTCCATTATACCGGCGACAATCCCACCCCCTCTTTCTTTTTCTTCAATAAAACCGGAATCTAGATCTAAATCTAGTAGTAGTAGTATAGTAATGTGATTGCCATCTTCAGTGGACACATTCGTTATTTCTCTCTTTCTCTTCCGATACCGTATAGTCATGCTCAGTCACCCTCTTATTTTGCCATCATGTGTTTTCACATTGACTTTCACCCTGTCCCCTTCCCCCACCTCTATTCTGCTATCAGGCCGCCGTGCATGATATCTCTTCGATCATCCAACCTCCTCTATTCTTACTAAACACTCGCATTTGCCTTTCGGTCATTCGTAAATTCCTGACTCAATATATATACTCTCTCGCTCTAATGCTAATATACACATGCGCGATTGGTCGCATTAAACACACAAACATTCTCTGTCAGCCTTCTTACACACACACATGCGCGATCGGACTTAAAATATGCACATTGCCCCTGTCTCTCTCCCTGACACGAACCATACAAACAAACGTGATCGGCTTTTAATCACAGACGGCGTTCTTAATCTTTGCAGAGTAAAGTCAAATTGAAGAAAGGAGGTTGGTCTGCAGATATGCAGTTCATGGTATTAGTATAGGCGCTAAAACTGAAGGATGTATTCAAAGCTTTGTGTCAAATCCGATACTAATTCACCGGGCAATTTTACAATTTTGGTCTGTAGATATGCAGTTCATGGTATTGGTGTAGGCGCTAAAACTAAAGGATGCATTCAAAGCTTTGTGTCGAAATCCGATAATTCACCTATAATTTTACAATTTTTGGTCTGTAGATATGCAGTTCATGGTATTGGTGTAGGCGCTAAAACTAAAGGATGTATTCAAAGCTTTGTGTCCAAATCCGATACTAATTCACCGGCGAACTTTAAATTTTAAAGAAGGTATCGGAATTGTTTAGTTTCAACATGAAAGAATAGCCAGACAGGAAAGCGTGCATGACCGGAAATGGATGGCAAAATGATGATTCATCAACCACAAACTTATTTGCATTTTCCTATTTAGCGAGACGATAATTGTTCATGTCTACTTCGATTTCTGACTTTTCCTCATGTTTTGCCCTCAATATATCATTTCCCATGGTATTTTCTCGACCCGAAACATTATTTTCCTTTTCAAGGATTTCTCTGTTTTTACTATCTGAGCTCCATTTCCAACTTGTTTTCCTACCCAAGACATCAATTTCCGACCTGAGTATGAAAAATCCGACATATTCCTGACTTTCCGGCTTTGCTGGACACCTGGTGAAAGAGTGACAGGAAAAAAGGAGAGCCTATCAGCAGCTGCCACAACCACCCACATGAACCGCTAAGGCCATATGAAATTTCTCCGATGGACGTTTAGGTCAAGGAGAGAAAATAGCATCTCCCTTAGACAATGATAGGTATAGGAGGAAGGAAAAAGTAAAAAGTAAGCATTGTTGCATGGTACACAATGCACCCAAAAACGTCACTTACAGAACAGGGGCCTTAACTCACTTACCATGTCTTTCTGAATCTCCTCAATTTTAGTCCTGGCCTTTTCAACGTTAGCTTTCTTGCCAGTGATGGTAATGACATCGCCTATCGCTGTTCTCCTGGGAAGGTCAATTCTTGTATCCGTTTCTTCCCGAATCTAATCACACAAAGAAATTGTTCAAATCAGGATCATCATCACATTATGACAAAAAACGCGGATGTAACTTGAAAAGATATAACAAGAATATTAAAAATCTGACCATTGAAAGAGATGTAAACAAAAAGAAAGAAAAAAAAAGACATCCCAGAGATTCTGTCAACAACAAAAGCACACAAAAAATTATGTCAGTTGCTGGTCAACACATACTCGAATAATGCTGCCTCCTTTACTTAATGACAATCTTGTGAAAATCTTTGAAGATACGCACCTGGAGCCTGATGATTGTTCTCCACCTGGGAAAAATAAAGGAAAATTTGTTTTCTTTCCGTCACCAAAGTTCTTGTCTGCATTAATATCTACAGAATCCTTAAAAGAAAGAACTGTTTCAAAGTGCGACAACTCACTTATCTGTGCCACTATTGACTTGACATTTTGGTCAAATAAAGTTCATTCAAAAGACTTTTTGTATGAGAAAAGAAAATCATGTGCCTAGATGTAATTTTCAGTTAACACCCTTAGTTCTCGTTAATTCTAAGACAGGGAGTGGAGACGACCAAGTGAACAAAAAATAAAAACCTACATCACTCATTAGTTAAACATCGTGGTTATAAGAGCATGTCATTAAATCTGGGGTTTTTGTGATCACAATGGACCTCACACAAAAAAAAGACATTCCAGGCCCAAAATTGATTTTTGAAAAGCACCGGTTGAATGGCAGTCGAAAAGTCCTGATCTGAACCCCTGCGACTCTGTGTGGATATCTGAAGGATCAATCTTTCACAATCCTGTTCCCCTCAACAAAGAGCATATAAAAACTTCTGAGATGTACGAGGGAATAAAAGAGACCTGGTCTCAAGGGTGTCGCTAGACTTTATTATCAGTTTGTGAAATGTCTTTGCAGCTAAACAAAGAACAGAAAGAAACATACCAGGTCTTTAGCAAGGCTTTGCATGTGTTTATATGCACGGTCAACATCGTTCTTTGCTCCCGTAAAGTCACAATGTCACTCTTTTTCCTGGGTCAGGGAAGGTAATTTGAACCTGGTTGAATTTGTCCCGAATATCCCGAATGTTCTCTCCTTTAGCCCCGATGATTTGTCTATGGAAACGATTCTCAATGATGATATCGCGGGACTTTTCATTTTCCTGTAATAAAAAGAAAGAAAAAAGATTTGAAAAATTAAGATTGAACAGATATGAATGATAAAAGAACATTGCACAAGAAAGATACTAACTAGAACTATTTTTCAATCAAATTGACTTCTCATTTCAAAGCGAATAATCAACAACACAACTAATAGATAAAAGGGCACTGCAATAAGATAACGTTATGAGCTTATGGCCACTTGACTTGCGATACACATTGCCATAACCCTTTGAACTTGGACCTCCTGAGTTAAAAAAAACAACCCAGGAGAACAACCTGTTCTAGATCTTAAGTTTGATGTAAATCAATTTATGTTCAACATTACTCGAGCCTGTGACGAATTCAATTCAAGATCAGACCCAGGGTCTGTCTGCTCTAAGTCTAGCTCATCATCAGAAAAATCAAGAGTGTTACACAGTGGGCGTGATTGTTTACAACTAGATCTAGTTTCATCGGTCGACAAAGCAACTGCACGTTTCATCATGAAAAAAAATATTGCAAACAAGACTGTCAAAAGCAATGCCTTGTAAACACAGACATATTCAAAGATCACTGTTGAGCAGTCATGAGGAGGAATAATTCTCATTGGACGATAAAGACACCTCTAAAGCCCCAGTGTTCCAATGTATGGTGTCCTGACCGCTAAATCAGTCATTCGGTATATTGCTGCTTAAGGCTGTGGCTGCTAGATTGCCCGTTTGGATTCAAAGTGTCAGTGGGAGGGTAGGGGCAAAGTATGGTGGGGCGAAGGTTGAAGCAAAGACACAATAGTGACAGTTGGTGTTACAACCCACCACCGACAGAAAATAATACGGGTTTAAATACTTGGTCAGCTTTCTCATAAGGTGGCACAATAGGGTATGATTTATTTAGACTCACCACTTCATGAACTGAATCTATAAACAACACTCTATAATTAATTTAAGATTTAATCGAGTCCATCAAGAATGGAATCTTTTTTTGGATGTTTATTTGGAGATATATTAAATCGGTGAAATTTGAGTTGACAACTCTGTCATGACAATCAGACAGTAACATTTTCTAAACACTGCAAGGAAAAAGAGAAAAAGGCAATTTGTGTCATACCATCCGATTGGCCATCTCCAACAGCTGAGCTTTTGCAACCTTCACACCATTTGGATCTCCTTCAATTCGAATTATGTTGCTGTTTTCGTTGTCTGATGGTATCTTTATGGCCACACCAGTTTCCTGCTTTATCCTACCAACTGAAAAGACGAGAATACATTTTTTAAAATTGTCATCTTACAAAGAGATGGATGAGAAATAAATATTTTAAGTCGTAAAAGAATTCCATCACAAAATAGTGACAAACGCAATCCTCATATATATATATATATATATATATATATATATATATATATATATATATATATATATATAGACTACCAGGAAGACTAAAACAAGTTCATTTTCTTCGATTCTTTTTTAATTATTGCACTTAAAAAAATAAAGTGATCAAATCATTTTGCTGACAGCATACATTTCATGTTGTCAACAGTAAGGGTGACCTTTCCACTACAACCTGTTCATTAATTACTTACTGTTGGATCCACTTTTTCCAATAATATGTTTGTGGAACTTCTGGTCCACTTGAATTTCGCAAAATCCATCCTTTCCACCTGGGTTCAAGTTAGAGAAAACAAAAGTATAAGTTTAAATGGTTTCATAAAGAAAAGAAAAAGTTACTGGCTGGCAACTACGCTTTATAGATTTAACTAAAACTAGAATTTTCCTCATTACTTCCTGATCTGCGAATTTATAAAGGTAAAAATCCCTAACTACAACAACAGGATGAAATCCTGGGCCTAGGGTTGAACAATTCGGTAACAAAGGCTACACATTGTAAAAATTATTAGAATACACAAGGAATCTACATTTAAGATAAAAAAATATTTTAAATTCACTTATTTACCAATCTGTTCTAAAAACCCTCAAGCAGTACCCTTCACTCACCAAGTCCTTCACAGCGGCATTGAGCCTCTCTACTGCCTTATTCACTTCCTCTGGGGGACCTTCCACAGTTATCTTGTCTTGTCCCTCAGTAAATTCAATGTGAACCTATACACATAAAAGAGACCAATTGGAGAAAAAAAAAATGACGACACGTAAATCGACAGAAAGCACATAAAATAATCAGCGGTTTCAAAAAAGGATGCAGGTGCTGACTAATAAAAACTTCATATACCAAACTTTACTATAAAATATATAATGACGTGTTTGAAAAAAAGACTGGCAGTGTTACAATGAGCTTGATATCAACCAATCCCCAGCACTCTTCCACACTTCTATACGACTTGCTTAAGGCGGACATTTAAACAAAGGCAGGTTTTGCTATTGTATGGTTTTTTTTTCCCCCAGTGCATTCACATTTAAAATAAAAAGGAGAAGAAATGACCAAAACCTAAACGAAAAAGAGAAAAAGGACCTGATCATAAAAAAGAGAAAAACGACTATCTAATATGAATGCAAGACAACAAAGCCTTTCACTTTAAAAAGCACGCAAGAAAAATGTAGTGAATGAAATGACTTGTCTGCATGCCCCAAAGACAATAAATTTTCATAGATAAGGAAAGTGGAAAGGGAGCAAATAACAAAAAATAAATTACGGACTAAACATTGTAATGGATAAAATATTCCACACGATGCTGACTTACAGTAGGGAAATTTTCAGTTATCTTTTTGATGTTTTGTCCCTTTTGGCCAATGATGAACCTATGTAGCCAGGAAGGGGCCTGTACATCAGAAAACACAACACTATTGGCCTGTGGAAAAAATAGTTAAAGTCAGTTCACATGAAACAAAAATAGGGAGGAAAAACAAATTAGCCAACAAAATATTCCCCCACCCCCTCTGTTTTTGGAACTGTTGACATTGAGATAATTAACTTTGTTTTTTTTATATGACTCAATGTGGAGGAGGAGGAAATCTCTTTTGAGTGAGACAAACAAAAGAAAAAAAGAAGAGACTTTAAATAATGCATTTCGGGACACCCCTAGCAAAGACATAACTTAAACGTTCCATGTATCTCTGGAAGGTGTCTTTTTTAATTTCCGTCTTTAGCATTTTATCTTGTTACAATAGTCTGTCTTGATTTAAGTCAACTTATACTACCTTTAGATCATTGTCTGGCATACATTACATAATTTTGGAACATGGGTGAACCGACCAGCTTTTCTCACCTTACTGTAGACCTCAGTCAATGCATGGCCCAGTTTCTCCTGTTCCCCTCTCAAGGTGATGGTTTCCGAGGGGGAGTTCAAGTCTGGTACCTCCACAGACACGCCTGTGTTGGCCAGGATCTCTGGATGTTAGCATAAGCGAGGTCCACCACATACTTATGTTGAGACTTGCTCACTTCAACCGATACTGTCTGACACTTGCGTTTCTGTGAGAGTCACATTTTGTTGAGAGAGGGTTAAAAATACACAGCCAAAGATTTATCATAAAATCAATGAAGGCTTTTATCAGACACAAATCTCTCTTTCTCTTGCCCTCTTGTCCATTTCTAGTTTTGAAGATTACTTTTTTTGGACCTTAAAACTCAAAACAATGGAAAACGAGCAATTAACCAAAAACGGTTGCAATTAGAATAAATAGAGGTTTTTTCAACAGTTTTCATTTACTAGTAAATTGAAGCAAATGAGAAATAAAAAACAAACAAACAACAAAGTATAAGCTATAATAAAAGACAAGCCACTAAAATGTACAAACTTTAAAAGTTTTCGTCTAAAGCTTTTTTTATCATCTTCGATTAGTCAACAAAATCTTTCTCACAGACAAGAAATCACCCCCCCAAGTGGTTCCAGTGCTCACCTTTTCTTCATAAATTGCCATCATTGCTTGCTTGCATTTGAACACACCATCCTTCTCTCCTGAGACCACAATTTCATCCTTGTGAGGAGGAACGCTGATCTTGGCTCCAGTTTCCTCCGTTAGGCGGTTGATGAACTCCTTGTGGGGCCGCACACGAAGGATGGAAAGCTTTTGGGATAGGCAAGCGCTCAAATGCAAGTTTAGCCTGACGGGGTAGACAAAAGATATATAACGGTGAAGACAAGCTTGAGTCATGTGCATCTTAAACACTCTCTTAAGATATTTTTTTACATTTCAGGACTTGCCAAAGTAAAAAAAAAATTTTTTTAATCATTCTTGCCCAAGACAAAATATGAAACGAAGAGATCACGAGAAGAATAAATGGGGAAAAAATTGCCGACATCCCACGAGAGAGAAAGTGAAGGTGGTTCGGACACATAGTCAGAATGGGAGGAGACAGAATGTCAAAATGCGCCTAAAATGGAAACCAGACAGGAAAGGAAAAAGTTGTGAAGGGAAACTTCATATGCAGAGACTTCAGAGAGAAAGGTCTGTCATGGAAAGAAGCAGAGGAAACAGCCCTTGACAGAAGAGCCTGGCAGTTTGTGACTGCCTGGTGTATCTATGGCACAGGAAGGACTGGTAAGGTAAGGTTCAAGAAAACAGTCCAGAATAAAGAATAGGCACAATATGGTAAAACTGACGGGAGTCATAAATATACAAAGGAAAGACAAGACAATCATAATCCTTAAAATGTCACTAGCTGGTTTTAATATACCAAATGGTGACTAGAAAGCGGACACTCATATGATAACCCTTGACTTTCCATTTAATGAATCTGAAAGCAAAAATAAAAAGTATTTGCTGTATATAGAGATAAAATTATCCTCATATCTTTACAGTCAGGCAGCTAGACTTTTATGCAACTTTTCAAAAAAAAGGACATAATCATACATTTGTTTGACAGAGCTTTGTGAGGAAATGAAACCCTAACTAAGAAGAAACAATTGTTACACACAGAATCTCTTTGCAAAAACGTGTACAGGTCTGAGAAAAACAAATGGGAATTTCCGTCAATGGTAGGAAGAAGAATAAGTGATCACTATGGAACTCAAGCGCATCTTAGAAAAATGTCCGATTCCTGGATCTTCCATCCACTGTGTTGATATTGCCTGCCCCTTTCCACCATAAAAGATAAAGTCGGGAAATCAAATGGTGAAAACACCAAAAGTGCATTGAAAGGCACACACAGCACCTACTAGATGCCCATGTATGATGTTAAAACTAAAAACAGCACATATGATAAAGACATTACTAAAAATTATCATGAAGTATGAAACTTCCTGTCACTTACCAAAAGACCATATGCGACTTTTTTATATATACTGTTCCCAAGGGGGAAAACATCCCCTAAAAAGTCAAGCATGTTTACCTGCTCTTCATGGATTGCCTCAATTTCATGCCGTGCCTTGTCGATCCCCTCCCTGGCTCCGATGATGCGAACTTCACTTGGGTTTGTCTTATCATCAGGACGAGGGAGGTAGACCTTAGTCGCAGTCGCTAGCTCAATTTCCTGCAGCTTCTTGCCACTTTTCCCAAGAATAAACGATGATACTCTCGGGGGAATGTTCAAAACAGCACAGGCCTAAATGTTAAAAAGAAGAAGAAAAGAAATCAAAAGAAAGCACAAGAACACATAAATCAATTGTAATTTACTCCATACACTATATATGTGATAATATACACTATGTATGTGATAATCTCAGAGTGAATTGATAGTGTATTGTAAGAAATAAGACAGATGTAAGAGAATGACAAATAGAAAAACCAGCATCCACAAATCCACAATTAACCCTTACTCAACTGTCTCAAAGTGCTAACACATTGGCATAGGTCAGACGTGGGTCAAAATGGAACCAATTCATTTCAACACTCCTCATTCTGTGATCTATCATCATATTAAATGAGGAAAATTTGTTAATGCGCCAAGGCGTTCCTGAGGTATCATTCATGTTTCATTTTGGACTATTGTCACTGGCTGAGCCAGGTCAAAAGAGTTTTTCCTCGCTATTCTCAAAACCGCCGGGAATGACTTTGGCCAAAATATCAGCACCATTATGATATATGCCATTAATGGTATACACAATGCCGAGTCAATGTTGGGCTAGAAGTCTTCAATATATCTTCTGCTCATAAGTTTCCATATGTGTCACATAATCAATTGCTTTATGAAATATCGTATGAAAACTCAATCATTGTACAATAAGGCAAAACATAAATTTAAACAGACAAAATAAAAAAAGGTAAGAAAAACACCAAAAATAAAATTAAAATAAAGATGATCGAATCTTAATAAGGAAAAAGGTATAATCTAAGATCGAAACCGATTTTTCTATCCACATGGCCATGGATTACAGGCTACCGAGACTCGATTTAAAAAAAAAAAAGGGCTCCTCCTACTGACACAACAATGGCAAGAAAGTCTTGCTCATTACCTGAGTTTGTAGCTTGTTCACTACCTCACGCCTGGCTTTAAGAATCGCATCCGATCTCCCAGTGATTACCACCGTCATACTTTGGTCCTTGGCAAGACTAAGCTCAATGGATACTCCTGTGCAGAGCAAAAACATAACAAAGAAATGTATTTATACTATTGACACTAGGGCAATCACTACAGATGCTTCTACTACTAATTAAAATCTGATATGTAAACACAGTGCAAAATTCATTAACTGGTAATATTATATTTAGTGCTGTTACAGCCTATAATTCATGCACAATTCTGAAAAAAAGAAAAAGACAAGAACTGAAATAATTTACAAATCTGAAACAGCAACGCCCGAGTGGTTTAGACTGCCAGACTTGTGATCACGAGGTCCCGGATTCGAATCCTAGCAAAGCCAGGTCCAACATTGTGTTCTTTGGGAAAGACACAAAACACACATCCCCACTCAACCCAGGTGATAATGGGAACAAGCACTGGCTTGAGAGTTAAAACCTGAGTCAAACCAACAGAGGTGGTTATTGTCACCTGTTCCGCTTCACGCCATAGAAATTGGGATACGCTCTGGGTGGTAACGGTCTTGAAGGAATTTAGTTCTCTCTCTCTCTCTCTCTTTTTTTTTTAACTCTTTGAATCTACCAGACTGCCTCCTTTGGAAAAATAAATCACATTTTGGTGATAAACACTGAAATATTCTTGTTCATTCAATTACATCCATATGATTACCTGTCTTCTGCATAATGTCTTTGCATATCTTCAGCTGTTCACTTTCCTCACCAAATTGCCTCTCATTCATCTCCTTGTACTTACGTTCTTCCAGGGGAACAGTAAACACCTGTTTAGATGGTTTAAATTTGTAAAAACATGTGGAATGGATGTGTACATTTACTTTATGTCACGTACGGCAGTATAATACTCATTATAATGAATACTTGGAAACAATCGATGAAATATTTCATTGAATAGATATTTAAGTAGACTTTTTACTTTAAGAAAACTAGAGAGAAAAGAGAAGCTGTGTATGCACGTGTGTGTATGAGAGAGAGAGAGAGAGAGAGAGAGAGAGAGAGAGAGAGAGAGAGAGAGAGAGAGAGAGAGAGAGAGAGAGAGAGAGAGAGAGAGAGAGAGAGAGAGAGAGAGAGAGAGCAAGCGTTGCCAAGGTATTTCTTCTTGCACTAAAAGTTAGGCTTGCAGGTACACAAACCTGGGTGCATTTCGACTGCCGAGTCTGGAACTTTGGTTGCCAGGAGCTTTGTGGCATGAAGGTGGGAGGAGCTGGCCTGGACTCTGCAGCCAGGGCTGGGAAGGCATTGTCATAAGTCGGGGGTTCCGGCTCAAATGCCTGTAAGTCAACGGTGCTTGGAACAGAAGCGTCCAATTCCATATTGCTTGCCATAGTAACAAGATGTTGCAGGTTTGTCGTAGACTTGCCGAGTCGAACAGCACAACTGGAATGTAAAGCAGCAGAGCACTCTTGAATGCACAAATTCTCGAAAAGTATGGAGATTACCCCTTCCAAAGTTTGTTGCAATTCTTTTGACTCATATAAACATAGATTTACACTATATATAAATTCAGATGTAACAACAGCCTTTGTGACATTACTGCATCAAGAACATTAAAAAATATCTTTTAATGAGAAACAAAATTGACATAAAAAACTTTATAACTTAAATCATGAGTTTCAAAACCATATTTACGGATCCATATTTGTGTCAATAAATGATCCTGCCTTTGACCTTACATCTTAAAATAGTCCATCTTGTAATAAATTTAACCCATATATGTGATTGTCTTTGAAATTGTCAAAACATTTAAGGGCCCTGGAGTGAAAATGTTCCCGTTTGTTCCTATCAATTTAACTTATGCATAGGTGTAATGGGCATGGTGTACTGAGTTGAAATATGTCATTGTTTTTGCCCTGACACTTCCGGTTGCCCTGGATTTTGCCCCCAAATTTCACAAAGTTCAATATCGATAGGCTTTTTCATTTTTCAACAAATGACTTTCAAACTTGGCACACACCTTATCTGATACAATATCTAAATTTGATCAGATCAGATTTTTGTTTCATAAGTTTTGATTTTTGAATTTTTGAAAATAGTAATAAGAACAACCAAAAATATACAAAAATATTGTACAAAAAATTCAATTTTTCCAAAACTATAATACATATATCAAAAACAGCATCTGATCATTTCTTTGTTTCCCCCACTCATCATTCATACCAAATTTCATGAAGATACGTTGAGAAATAAAAAAAGTAAATAGGAAATAATGAACAAAAAAAGGACATTTTGAGAAAATCGTATTTTTCTCTTATTAAATTTTCTGTTATTTGAAACATTTTCTCTCATTAACCTAAGAAAAGAGTAGGATAATACTTTGAAACATCATAAGACCTTAAGAGGCTCTCAACTACTTCTTATTGACACTGTTTCAAGTGCACCAGCACCTTTTCACTCATTTTGAGATGGTGCCTTTTGATAATAGGTGTGGGGAATATGTTCCCGTATCTTCGGATGATCTAAGGCAATATTCATAATGGATGACACCACCCCCCCCCCCAAGTCGGCCTTATGTAAATTTTCAGGAGAGGCAAAAAGTCATAAATCATCAAATTGGGCTGCAACTATGCTATGCTTTAGGGAAAAGAATGGAAATCTCTGATTAGATCCATTTGCGTAAAACAAGCTTTTCTATTGGTTGAAGCCCTCAAATATTTATGAAGACACGAACAAAGCATGCGGTTAATCATTTGAAGAACAAATCTAATATATTCTATATATCGTGGGACTTGCGCATTTAGACAGTTTCACTGATGATATGATTTGATTGGCTGAGGCGATGAAATGTCCTAAGTTCAGGGTGTCCAGCAAAAAATCAACTGAAAATTTCCTAACTCAACACAAAAAACCCTACCTAGGGAAATGAAATACTTTCAGCCTTGAAAACGGAGAACAGCGTAAATATTTTCAATTTATGAATTTCTAGTGCATCTCAATGAAATGAAAAGTGATCACACATTTCTTTAATGTTTCATTTGGATTAATTATATTTCAGCATTTTCCCCACACATTCCTGAAAAAATATATAATTCTTATAGCTGATAGATCTAGTAGCGATAGATCTAGATCTACCCCTATCTTCACAAAACATGCAAACTACAAAAATGAATTATTATTTTTTATATCTCCTTTCAAAAAATAAATTAAACACAAGAGTGACAATATCATAGCCTAAACACATACACAAATACTTGCTCAGTCTACCGAAAAAAAGGTTTGGAAGACTTTTCTATAACTTTATTGAACTCTACCAATTAGAAATCTTCTGTTCTACTCTTTAGCTGCACCACCTCCCACCTCTTTTTCTTTCTCAGGATCAAAAACTTAAAACTAGATCTAGAGTTTTTAATTGACTGCATCATAAAACATCTACCCACCCCTCACCTAGTAAAAATCTCCATTATATTTATAACCGCCCCACCCCTCTTTCTTTCTTCTTCAATAAAGCAGGAATCTTGATCTGAATCTAGTATAGT
>JAXRKP010000654.1:245000-248622 GCA_037039925.1 Doris montereyensis | reverse complement strand
TTAGCCAATACGTGTACCATGAAACCAATTTCCATTGATGACGTTTACTTTCTTTGTCTTTTCAGTCTCCGCCCAAGGGAGCTAATCTACCATACAGACCCAAACCACTTCTGTCTCCTTTGTTCATCTCCGGCAGCCAGGGATTCGCTGTCCCTTCAGCACTTGGCCCCCTTCCTGGACAAGAGGTGAGTAGATCTAAGTTATCTTTTCTGATACTCTAGGTGGGGAACAACACTGTGCGGTCTAGTTGTCTTTTCTGATACTATAGGTGGGGTACAACACTGTGCGATCTAGTTTTCGGAGACGCCATGGTGATCTCACATCCGGACAAAATCCTTGATCTTCTCACATATTACGCAATAATGATGTCACGCTGCGACAACCCCGGAATGACATTTTGTCGCAGGGTATGAGTATACCTGTATATAATCGAACACTTGTGACCTTGTAATGAAATCTGTTGTGCCGTACTTAAATGTGTCGGTCTCCATACCTTGACACTGAATAAAAAATGTCATAAGTTGAAATGGTCAATGTGAATGCACCTCAGGCATTTTCTCATTGCATAGCTTGCAATTACCCGTGGTATGCAGGGGCAACAAGAAGTAAAAGTGATAATAAAGTCATTCTTATTTCTTGGCTAAACGGAAGGTGTAGGTCTTGTAATAAACGGAAGGTGTAGGTCTTGTAATAAACGGAAGGTGTAGGTCTTGTAATAAACGGAAGGTGTAGGTCTTGTAATAAACGGAAGGTGTAGGTCTTGTAATAAACGGAAGGTGTAGGTCTTGTAATAAACGGAAGGTGTAGGTCTAGTAATAAACGGAAGGTGTAGGTCTAGTAATAAACGGAAGGTGTAGGTCTAGTAATAAACGGAAGGTGTGGGTCTAGTAATAAACGGAAAGTGTGAGTCTAGTAATAAACGGAAGGTGTGAGTCTAGTAATAAACGGAAGGTGTAGGTCGTAATAAACGGAAGGTGTGAGTCTAGTAATAAACGGAAGGTGTGAGTCTAGTAATAAACGGAAGGTGTGAGTCTAGTAATAAACGAAAGGTGTGAGTCTAGTAATAAACGGAAGGTGTGAGTCTAGTAATAAACGGAAGGTGTAGAGTCTAGTAATAAACGGAAGGTGTAGGTCTAGTAATAAACGGAAGGTGTAGGTCTAGTAATAAACGGAAGGTGTGAGTCTAGTAATAAACGGAAGGTGTGAGTCTAGTAATAAACGGAAGGTGTGGGTCTTGTAATAAACGGAAGGTGTATGTCTAGTAATAAACTGAAGGTGTAGGTCTAGCAATACAATCCACAACTCTAATACCTGTGTCGGCGTTCCAACGGGCGAAATGTCAGTCCAAAAAATATCGTTCCTTGAAGTTTTGAACAATAGCGATTACGTACTTCGGGGATTTTGTTCGTCGCCCGGTGTGGTTAGTATCGATATTGACTGTTCACTCTGTAGGGCAAAGTTTTAATTCCGATTGCGTATAAGGCAATGACGTGACATGCCAAATATTTCTTTGGTAAATACGATCATTTCAGGAGGAAATCCACCCAACTGTGTCATCTCACATGTGGGCATGATCTTCACGTCTAGTCCTATCGGAGATGGGCGATCAATTTGGAGACTCCACTGACACAGATTGTCCCTTCAAAATCACATGGCTGGTTTAAAAGATATCTGGATAATAATTCACGGGCAGGTAACCCCCCCCCCCCCCCACTTTCCCCCAATTAAAAGAAACCATCAACAAATACCCCCATCCCTCCAAAAACCGTTTCAATGCGTACTGGTTCCAACGCTATCTTTACATTAATGTTGTAAGTAAAGCAAACATGAGTCAATATCCCAAGGTTGACCTACCTGGTTAACCGTCATACGTCAATACGTCGTCAGCCGATGGTTCTCTCGGAGCTCGCAGCTTCCACCGATGTTTGTGGATTGTCATTAGAGATGCCTTATGATGTAACACAGGCATACCCGGAGACAATGTGGTGGATTGTCATTAGAGATGTCTTATGATATAACACAGGCATACCCGGAGACAATGTGGTGGGTTGTCATTAGAGATGTCTTATGATATAACACAGGCATACCCGGAGACAATGTGTTGGATTGTCATTAGAGATGTCTTATGATCATTACCCGGAGACAATATGTTGGATTGTCATTAGAGATGTCTTATGATATAACACAGGCATACCCGGAGACAATGTGGTGGGTTGTCATTAGAGATACCTTATGATATAACACAAACATACCCGGAAACAATGTGTTGGATTGTCATTAGAGATACCTTATGATATAACACAAGCATACCCGGAGACAATGTGGTGGATTGTCATTAGAGATGTCCTATGATATAACACAAACATACCCGGAAACAATGTGTTGGATTGTCATTAGAGATGTCCTATGATATAACACAGGCATACCCGGAGACAATGTGTTGGATTGTCATTAGAGATGTCCTATGATATAACACAAACATACCCGGAAACAATGTGTTGGATTGTCATTAGAGATGCCTTATGATATAACACAGGCATACCCGGAGAAAAGGTGGTGGATTGTCAGAGATGCCTTATGATATAACACAAGCATACCCAGAAAAATGTGGTGGATTGTCAGAGATGTCCTATGATATAACACAGGCATACCCGGAGACAATGTGTTGGATTGTCATTAGAGATGCCTTATGATATAACACAGGCATACCCGGAGACAATGTGTTGGATTGTCATTAGAGATGCCTTATGATAAAACACAAGCATACACGGAGACAATGTGTTGGATTGTCATTAGAGATGCCTTATGATATAACACAGGCATACCCGGAGACAATGTGTTGGATTGTCATTAGAGATGTCCTATGATATAACACAAGCATACACGGAGACAATGTGTTGGATTGTCATTAGAGATGCCTTATGATATAACACAGGCATACCCGGAGACAATGTGTTGGATTGTCATTAGAGATGCCTTATGATAAAACACAAGCATACACGGAGACAATGTGTTGGATTGTCATTAGAGATGCCTTATGATATTATTATAACACAAGTATACCCGGAGAAAAGGTGGTGGAGGGTCATTAGAGAAGCCTTATGATATAACACAAGCATTCCCGGCGAAAATGTGTTGGAGGGTCATTAGAGATGCAATGTGGTGGGTTGTCTTATGATATTATTATAACATGATATAACAAGTTCCCGGCGAAAATACCCGATATTATTATAACACAAGCCCGAAAATGTGTTGGAGGGTCATTAGAGATGTCTTATCATATAACACAAGCATACCCGGCGAAAATGTGTTGGATTGTCATTAGAGATGTCCTATGATATAACACAAACATACCCGGAAACAATGTGCGGGGTTGTTTTTGACGGTGGTAAACTCAGAAATCACTGTACCGGGTAAGGGTGATATCAAGTAAGCTTACTAGAGATAGTCACTACTCGATACTGAGGTTACACGGGATTTTCATTATAATTGCCAGAAAGCAATGAATTAGTGACAGTAAAAAGAAAATGCCTACGGTTTTTATAGTTGATTTACCCACATCCACAACTAAGGTGATCTCTGGATTTTTGGTCGGATTTTTTTATTTTGCCCGGACTACCCT
>JAXRKP010000654.1:202500-240000 GCA_037039925.1 Doris montereyensis | reverse complement strand
CCATCCAATCCAACACCTTTCCTTACTCACTCACTCGCCCATTTCACTCTTCCATCCAATCCAACACCTTTCCTTACTCACTTCTTGCCCATTTCACTCTTCCATCCAATCCAACACCTTTCCTTACTCACTTACTCGCCCATTTCACTCTTCCATCCAATCCAACACCCTTCCTAACTCACTTACTCGCCCATTTCACTCTTCCATCCAATCCAACACCTTTCCTTACTCACTTACTCGCCCATTTCACTCTTCCACCCAATCCAACACCTTCCTTACTCACTCACTCGCCCATTTCACTCTTCCATCCAATCCAACACCTTTCCTTACTCACTCACTCGCCCGTTTCACTCTTCCATCCAATCCAACACCTTTCCTTACTCACTTACTCGCCCATTTCACTCTTCCATCCAATCCAACACCCTTCCTTACTCACTCACTCGCCCATTTCACTCTTCCATCCAATCCAACACATTTCTTACTCACTCACTCGCCCATTTCACTCTTCCATCCAATCCAACACCTTTCCTTACTCACTTTCACTCGCCCCAATCCAACACCTTTCTACTCACTTACTTTCACTCTTCCATCCAATCCAACACCCTTCCTTACTCACTCACTCGCCCATTTCACTCTTCCATCCAATCCAACACCTTTCCTTACTCACTCACTCGCCCATTTCACTCTTCCATCCAATCCAACACCTTTCCTTACTCACTTACTCGCCCATTTCACTCTTCCATCCAATCCAACACCTTTCCTTACTCACTTGCTCGCCCATTTCACTCTTCCATCCAATCCAACACCTTTCCTTACTCACTTACTCGCCCATTTCACTCTTCCATCCAATCCAACACCTTTCCTAACTCACTTACTCGCCCATTTCACTCTTCCATCCAATCCAACACCTCTCCTAACTCACTTACTCACCCATTTCACTCTTCCATCCAATCCAACACCTTTCCTAACTCACTTACTCGCCCATTTCACTCTTCCATCCAATCCAACACCTTTCCTTACTCACTTGCGTGCCCAACTACTACGCAGGAAAGTTTTACTTAACAAGTCATGCAAACAGATCTACTTGCTCATTCCATAACGTTTGGTTACCTATCACCTAAATCATCAAAAATAAATTGATCAGTTACGTTATACCTAAACATAGTTGACTCTCTCTCTCTCTCTCTCTCTCTCTCTCTCTCTCTCTCTCTCTCTCTCTCTCTCTCTCTCTCTCTCTCTCTCTCTCTCTCTCTCTCTCTCTCTCTCTCTCTCTCTCTCTCTCTCTCTCTCTCTCTCTCTCTCTCTCTCTCTCTCTCTCTCTCTCTCTCTCTCTCTCTCTCTCTCTCTCTGTCTGTCTGTCTGTCTCTCTCTCTCTCTGTCTCTGTCTCTCTCTCTCTCTCTCTCTCTCTCTCTCTCTCTCTCTCTCTCTCTCTCTCTCTCTCTCTCTCTCTCTCTCTCTCTCTCTCTCTCTCTCTCTCTCTCTCTCTCACACTCTCACACACACACACACACACACACACACACACATACAAATATACCCACACATACATAATTATTATCAACTACTAACGCACACGCCATGCATCCTTTTCTTTCTGCTTCTCTTTGCCCCCCAATCCTAGGCACCTCACCGTGTCTCGCCCTTTGTCATGGATTGTGTGCTAACAGGTGTGTCTGTTTTGTTTTTCTGTTCTTTTTTTTTCATCTCTGCCCGCCTAGGACTAGGGCCAGCCGGTGTAACCCCTCAACCCTTGTGGCCAAGCCCCATTCAACCATCTTGTTTCAGTAAGGTTTTGATTCCTCCACCTCTCGACTTATAACTTACCTGCTTTACCCCTTGTACGCTTGCCATGATTGCTTTACTTATTTTCTTTCGTTGGTCTCGGTTTGTTTTTTTGTGGCTTTTTAATTGTGATACTTGTATTATTATTTTTTTCATAATTCTATCCCTTTGTCTTTGCAATCACTACACCCTATCTAATGTTTGCTCGTCTGTATCGTATTTGTTATATTATTGCTTTTAACATAATGCTATTCGGTTTGGTTTTGTGGTTGGGTTTTTTTTTTATCTCATAGCGTCAGGCAGGCACAGTCATGACGCATTTGCTCAAGCAGACAAGAATACGCATCGATGGTTGCAACGAGGCAAGGAAGTTAGAGCGGTTTTAGTTGTGTTGACTGTAAATCACAGTAATGAAAGCAAGGCGAGGCAGGTTACGACTAACAATAAAACTTGAACGTTCAGCCATGGTGATCTGATGTTTCTATGACGAAACAAAGATAAAACACAGATGGTTTTCTTTTAATTTATTTATTTATTTAGTTACCTGTTGACTTTGTCTCGTCTTTTTTATTATCATCTTGTAATGTATTATCGTTATTATTAGTATTTATTTATTTACTTATATATCTATTTATGTATTTATTTATTTTTGAAGAAGTTTCTGTCAATGATTTCTTAAAACAATAATCGATAAACTTTTTTGTCTTTAATAAATAGCATACATTTCAATTCAGAGAGAAAGAGAGAGAGAGAGAGAGAGAGAGAGAGAGAGAGAGAGAGAGAGAGAGAGAGAGAGAGAGAGAGAGAGTGTGTGTGTGTGTATGTATGTGTGTAGGTGGGTGGATTGGTGGGTGTGTGTGTGTGAGACTGAGAGAAAGAGGGAGACAGACAAAATGTGTGTGTGTGTATGTCTGTTTTTTTAATGGGTGTCTTGATGGAAAATTGGGGAATGGGTCTTTGTAATGAAATGGAATGACATAATTGTTATAATTCTTAACTAACGTTCTTAAAAGCCATGAGTTATGTCCAGCAATGCGTATTCTTGACTGTCTGTTGTGTAAGCAACTCCATTTAGAGTCCTGATATACTGTTACGATATCATCCTTTCTATAATTTACCAGTACTTCTAATGATTTTTTTTGTTTTTCAAGAAAAATTCTCTTCAAATGAATTACTTCATTTTTTAGACTTTTCAAGTTTGCTGATAATGCTTTACTTTCTGTAGAATTTGTTTACTAACATAATATTTTAAATGTAGTAAATGAACACCATTTCCTTAGATAAAAGTTATTTCATTGTGTAGAAGAAGAGAGTTTTAAAAAGAAAGAAAGAAAGTAGAAGTTGACGTCATATGTAAACCAACTTCTTGTGTAGCCTGTGTCTCACCTCCCACTTGCTCTCAGACTTTGCCTCCATTTTCCACACTCACAATAAATGGTATCGATACCCCCAAATTCCTGTGTTTTTCCCAGAAGCCACCTTTTTCTTTTTGCTTTTCTTTTACTACGTAATAAATAATAACATATAATATATCATTTTATATTATATTATATTATATAAAAACGTATTATACTGTATTATTATAGATGTGTTATATTTATTATATTATATTGTCTGTGTGTATTTCTGTTTTATGTCTTCGTTTGTTACAAAGTCACATCATTTTGCTTAGAATAATATAAAACTATGTGATGTTGTTTGAGTCTTAAAGTGGTATGTTTTTATTTATTTTTGTTTTTCAAGGGGATGTGGGGGGGGGTGGGGTTAAGAAATAATTGATTTCGTTAAGGACGAAGTTTGAAGGAAATAAGCCTAGACTTAAGTGAGTTTTGTTTCATTTTTTGTTTGTTAAATGCGGCCATGTTGATAAGTTGAGAGGACAGGGTTTAAATGGAAGGTGTGTTACCTGATGTAAAGACGTTGATTTTCAAATCTTTGACAGAATTGTTAATAATCCATAACGAGGGCTAGAAGTTAGTACACGGCATAACATTCTCAATCTTATGTTGTATGTGTTTATGTAGACACCAATGCACGGTCGACCCTACAGCGTTTTCAAGCTATCAATAAAAAACATTTGAAGACGGAGATCAAAAGATTGCTTTGTAAATCAATAAAAAAAACATTTGAAGACGTAGATCAAAAGATTGCTTTGTAAATCAATAAAAAAAAAAAACATTTGAAGACGTAGATCAAAAGATTGCTTTGTAAATCAATAAAAAAAAAAACATTTGAAGACGTAGATCAAAAGATTGCTTTGTAAATCAATAAAAAAAACATTTGAAGACATAGATCAAAAGATTGCTTTTGTAAATCAATAAAAACATTTGAAGACGTAGATCAAAAGATCGCTTAGTAAATCAATAAAACCATTTGAAGACGTAGATCAAAAGATTGCTTAGTAAATCAATAAAAACCATTTGAAGACGTAGATCAAAAGATTGCTTAGTAAATCAATAAAAAAAACATTTGAAGACGTAAATCAAAAGATTGCTTAGTAAATCAATAAAAAAAACATTTGAAGACGTAAATCAAAAGATTGCTTAGTAATTCCCTTGATTTACGCTTCACAGTATGCAATAACTTATCTTTCTTTTGATTGCTTGATGAATTGAAATGTAGATACTAAATAGATATAGATAGATAAATATATATATATATATATATATATATATATATATATATATATATATATATATATATATATAGATAGATAGATAGATAGATAGATAGATAGATAGATAGATAGATAGATAGATAGATAGATAGATAGATAACTTGAGAGGAGACAGATAGATAGATAGATAGGTAGATAGATAGATAGATAGATAGATAGATAGATAGATAGATAGATAGATAGATAGGTAGATAGATAGATAGATAGATAGATAGATAGATAGATAGATAGATAGATAGATAGATAGATAGATAGATAGATAGGAGACAAATTGACAGATAGAAATATAGATAGAAAGATAGATAGATACATAGCTTGAGATGAGACAAATTGACAGATAGAAAGATAAACATATAGAAAGATAGATAAATAGTTAGTCAGGGGGGAAAATGGTTTCGGTACCAGTGTGTTTAGGGTCGTTGACAGATAGAAAGATAGATAGAAATACAGGTAGAAATACAGATAGAAATATAGATAGAAAGATAGATAGAAATACAGGTAGAAATACAGATAGAAATATAGATAGAAAGATAGATAGAAATAGAGGTAGAAATATAGATAGAAATATAGATAGAAATATAGATAAAATATAGATAGAAAGATAGATAGAAATATAGATAGAAATATAGATAGAAATATAGATAGAAAGATAGATAAAAATATAGATAGAAAGATAGATAGAAAGATAGATAGAAATATAGATAGAAAGATAGATTAAAATATAGAAAGAAATATGGATAGAAAGATAGATAGATAGATATATATATAGCTTGAGAGGAGACAAATAGACAGATAGCAATATAGATAGAAATATAGAAAGATAGATAGATAGTAAGTCGGGGGGGTTGTTTCGATACCAGTGGGTTTATGGCAGTTGCTCTCCAATGTACAAGCTGTTTCTCAATTTGGCTTTTCAAGTAAACTGAATAACTATTGGCTTTTATGTAAGCCCGCTTGCTTGAATTCATACGTAAGGATAAATATATTTTCATGGTCTTAATGCTCTTATTTTTGGGCCCTCATTTCTTTTTATACTTGTTTGCTTCATAGGAAACTAAAAGAATATGTTAAATCAATAAGATTAGCATAATATTTTGGATTATAAACCTTCATACCTGTTTCTGCGTGTAAGTGTGTGTGTATGTGTATGCGTGTATGTGTCTTTCTTTGTGTTATAGCTTATGTTAATAAACAGCTTGTCTCTGTAGTACTGTCTTCCTCAATGACTACTGTTGATTGAGACGCACGCACACATCTGTCTGTCTGTCTCTGTCTGTCTGTCTGTCTGTCTGTCTGTCTGTCTCTCTCTCTCTCTCTCTCTCTCTCTCTCTCTCTCTCTCTCTCTCTCTCTCTCTCTCTCTCTCTCTCTCTCTCTCTCTCTCTCTCTCTCTCCCTCTCTCTCTCTCTTTATCTCGTATAGTCATAAGCGTGTATGTACTGTGTCCTAGCTAGTAGATGCGCACAGACCGATTGTGACCAGACAGCTAAAGGTATACATCCCATAACAACGACGATAACCATGAAGAGCATATTATAATATCGATTGTTTGGTTGTCAACTGGAAAGACTTATCACCATCCTAACATTTGCCGCTTAGAGTCGAGTCTGTGTTCTGTTTCAGTACTGTTAACACAAATACACAGCAAATGTATATCAAACAATCTTTTTAGCTAAAGAATTTGAATAATTATTAAAGTATGACATGGCGTGCATTCTCTGTCTAGCGAATAGAAGATGTTGTTTTTGTGGACACCGAGACACACAATAATCACTGTCTTCTTTTTTTGTGTGTGTTGGGGAAAATCAAGCATCTATATTTATCATATCGATCGTTATAGTATAGAATGTAGCATTATATAAAGTGACTTCCCCCCTCCCCTCGTTAATATGTCCTAGAATTAGTTGCTGAAGGAATGCAATACGTTTCCCCCAGGTTTTAAGCTCAGCTTCCGACTAGAAGCCAATGTAATGGTCACGTGACAGAGAGATGACTTTCCAAATCGCCTGTGCGCGTCTACTTTCATTTTACTTCTTGTTTATTTCAATATGATGTGACTTTTTCCTCTCTTCTTTTTTATTTTTTTTGTTAACAGTATAACGGTTTATTTGATGTACGTTATTATTCTGTTTGGGATTTTTTAATGTATTGTTTTGTTATGTTTTAATGTTTATTTTTAGTGTTTTCTTTTTCATTGCGATATTTTCAAATACTTTTTTTAAGTAATGATGTTAAATGTTTAAGTATTTTTTACTTTGTAATTGAACTACTGTTTATACCATAATATACATTGTAATATTATGTTTTTGTGTGTCAATCTATCACCCTGTCTATTTAATTTTGTTTGTTTCTCCTTTATCACAATATAATATGTATTTGTCCCTTGTTTTTGTGTATTTACTTGTATATAATATCATATTATTATACATATACGAAGGACGTGTAAATTTTGTTTTTACCTGAAAAAATGATGTTTTCCAACTTTTTCATATCGAAATACAGTCAATTACATCTTTATTGTCTTCATCATATCAAGTATCGTTTTAACAAAATGTAGCTTTTCCTTCACCAGGCTTTCGATAATGACAGCTTTTAATTAATTCTTATAATCGTTTGTTGTTTTTAACATTGTGAATTGTGACATAACATTGTGAATTGTGACATAACATTGTGAATGTGGATTGTGTAGCTACGTTTGCTGTAGATTTCCTTGACACCATTCTGATACTATTTTTCGTCCATCTTTCACACCACTTGTGTCCTTGACCTGGTCTTATTCTAGGTCTGGGCCCCCAACTGCAGTACAGCCCACGGCCCGCCAACCCAGGAGCCCCCAGCCTGCTCTTCCCAGCCCCCGGACAGCAGGCCCAGGAGATGAACATACCTAATGACCTCATCGGTTGTATCATTGGCAGGGGAGGACAGAAAATTAACGAAATCAGGTGAGGTTTTTTAGAGGTTTTTTAACTGACCACTAAATTTCTTTGCTGACTTTGACCTTGTTAGGTGCTGTTCATGTCTCAATGTGAGGGGTGAGGGGCGAGGAGGAGAGAGACATAGACAGACAGAAACAGAGAGGGAGGGGGCGAGACCGACAGACAGACAGACAGACAGAGAGAGAGACAGACATACAGACAGACAGACAGACACACAGAGACAGACAGACAGAAAGAGAGAGAGAGAGAGAGAGAGAGAGAGAGAGAGAGAGAGAGAGAGAGAGAGAGAGAGAGAGAGAGAGAGAGAGAGAGAGAGAGAGAGAGAGAGAGAGAGCAATGATTGGAGCTTGTTTGACTTTATCCACTGCTCTCCTGGCCGCCTTTTAAGCTTTTGGTCTCGGCAACTTCTTCTATTCCCTGTTTGGACCTTGCTTATTTTTCTTCTGTTTTCTTTTATCATTTCAGGCAAGTTTCAGGGGCCAACATCAAGATCTCCAATGCTGAAGATGGTTCCTCAGATCGCAAAGTGACCATCACCGGGTCCCCGAATGCATCCACATGGCACAGTACCTCATCAGCACCAGGTTGGTCCAACAGTCTTGCTTGCTTTACCCAATCCAGTTCAGGTGAATTCTAGCCAACAGACTGATGTGCTTAAACCTCAGGCTCCCCAAGGGCAGAGGAACACAGGCTACCAGGACGTCAGCACCCTCAACGAACACTCCTCTCACTTCTCTTCTCAACACTTTTCTTTTTACCATTTCTCTTCTCAACACTCCTCTCCTCAACACTTCTCTCCTTGACAATTGTCTTCTCAACACTTGTCTTTTGCCTCTCAACACTTTTCTTCTCAACATTTCTCTCCTCAACACTTCTCTCCTTGACACTTGTCTTCTCAACACTTGTCTTTCGCCTCTCAACACTTTTCTTCTCAACATTTCTCTCCTCAACACTTGTCTCCACCTCTCCTCAATATTTCTCTTCTCAACATTTCTTTCCTCAAAACTTCTCTCCTTAACACTTCTCTCCTCAACACTAAGTCTTCTCTCCTGAACACTTCACTTATTTTCTTCATCTTCCATTTCTTTTTCTCTTCTTCTTTTTCTTTCGCACTACATGCAAAGGCAAATAGTTTTATATTGATCTGTCTTCAATATCACCCTTAAATTGTTCTGTCTTCTCATCAAGAGGTATTTTAGTTAGAAAGGAATTTGTCTCATAATCATCTGTGGCAATATTTGTCGTTGTCTCTCTGTTTTTCTTTAAATTTATATGAGCTATTCTTTCTTAAAAAAAGAGTATGTGTGCAAAATATATTGAAGTTTTTTTTTGTCTCTCAATATTTTGTGTTTGAGAGTGTCAGTTAAATTTCATGTCTTTTCTTTTGGTTTTTCTTATATTAGGGCAATAGCATTGGTTGTGATTATGATTTCTATTGATTGTGACAGCATATCGTAGGTTGTAGAAAATAAATGACAAAGTGACAAATCTTTTAAGCCTGTTTAGAACTCCTGTCTCCATTTATCACCAATATAAAGATACATTTTAAGCCAATGAAGAGGGTTAGGAAATACATTTTTGGATTATTTTTTTGTTTCCACAAATCAATGTATTGTTCTAAATCTTTGGACAATTTTTCTTTTACGAGCTGTGAGGCTCGGTCTGGAAAAAACCTTTTAAGTCATGCCTCGGAAATAGATTCTTCATTTTTTCCATCCTCTTACACTTTACATATGGTATCAAGATATATCATATTTTTAAAAAGTGAATGTAATCAAACTACACTTATAATATGTAGCTCTTCAAATTGTAGACCTTTCTATTTGAAATCAAACCTCAAATTACATAAAACAAATTTGACCATGTGAAGGAAAACAACCAAACCATTAACTGGTGGCCCAACTAGGTGAAAGGAATGTGAAAGGTTTTTGTTTGTGGTGGCCCGACTAGGTCAAAGGAATGTGAAAGGTTTTTGTTTGGGGGTTTTTTCTTTTATCACTATCAGTGTTTTAATGAAATATAAGGTTGTTTTAAGAAGAGAAGAGATTATATATCCATCTATCATTATTTTTAAAGCCAGACGATTTCCTCAGCATGAGAATATCATGTTTGTTGATCCATGTTATGAAAACACCTTGCAAATGAACCTCAGGGATTGATACTGTTGCTGAAAGATTTTTTTTTCCATCTTTAAAGAAGACATAGTTTCTTAGAATTACTCTTTCCCTCGCCAGTATTCTCATTTAACAACGGTAACGCCTTTCTGGATTATAATACGCCTGTTATGATATAATACGCCTGTTATGATATAATACGCCTGTCCTACAAGAGAGTTGAGAGAGCCATCCACATCCACATGTCAATTTTGTTTTATTCTTTTGTTATTCTCTAAAATATTGGAAAAGGAAAGAACATTGGAAAACAATCCACTTTACCATGATGTACAAAGATAGTTTTATAGTGAAAATAAAGAAGGCAGTAGCTATTTTACATTATTATGACAATTCTCAAATCTCTAATTTATCATTGTAAGAATTTTTGTTGTTGTTGCTGTCGTCATCATTGCCATCGTAATATTTAGCAACTTTTTGCCACTATTAGTTTTTTTTAGATCTCACTTGTTTTTGGGGGGTGTTATTTGATTACTTTTGTGCATTCAAATATCTAAATTTTTCTTTCTTTGTGTTGTTTTATGATGATTAAGAAAGAAAAGCATATCATGATTATCTGATGAGGAAACGAAGACACAAATGTGAAAATGCTTTAAAAAAGAACAACGCCACTGAATGAAAGTATTTAAATCAGAAAGGAAGCTCATGTGAACTGTTGTTGGTTTACAATGTCTGTGTTTCTACTTATGAAAGTGATGAAGTCAAAAGTATCAGGATTGAGTTGTCCAGATTATATCAAGTGATGTCGACATTTTATATTGTTTAGAATATAGATATATAGATTTCATATTTATTATTTGACCCAAGAAGGCTCATGAGGCCAATGCACCTTTTGACAAATCAGAAAAGCCGTCTTTTGGTTTGTTTCTTGTCTCAGAGTGGAATTTGTCACAACTCTCTGGCAGTTGTAAATATGGGAAGATGTCGCGAAGATTATTGACTAGGTGATTTCTAGTTAATCTGTTGTTATGGTCAGGCCGTGCAAGTTTGTTTCTCTGTATATTCTTTAGTAAAAGATAATTCTCAACAATTAGCACAGTTTGCTTCTTCTCAGTATGTTGGTAATGCATGATTTTTTTTTGTTTGATTTTTTTTTAATTTGCATTCCTGAAAGTAGTAGGCACATTGAAGTCAAATTTGTATGGTTTTCAAAGTTTTCAAAGTTTTCAAAGTTTTCAAAGTTTTCAAAGACTTTGGAGGTGTTCAAAGAGTCCATAGCCTACAGTGTCCAATTTGTCATCAAAGGGGGAAAAATATATTCAGTATTTCTTTTGTAACGTTTGCAAAAATCACGGAGTTCACATAAACAGCAATGACATATGATATTATTTGGTTTGAGTTTGAAAAGTTGGACAAATGTTGTTGTCTTTTTTAGCGATGCATTTCCAATTTCTGCCCGAGTTTTGTTTCAAACAGAAATCAATGTGCTAAAGTTTGCAATGGAACATTGTCCTTATATTGATTTATTGCAATGTTATTGTTTCAAACACGATAGGTCTGTGTTATAGAAGAGCAATTTTGCAAAGTGGCCATAACTGATGGATGTTTTTAGTTAGGCTGTGCGTCTTCTGTGGAATTTTAGAATTGTTACACTCTCAAACATAATGTGTTGGGGGGGGGGGGGGGGTGACAGCAAGATAACTTAGTAGAGTTCTTTTTTTTTCTTCTTTTTTTTGTGGAGAGAGTTTTTGTTATTGTTTTGTTGGCTGTACCATTATTTAATTTGCCAGATACTTTTCACGATCACATAGTTCAACTTACTTCTATCTGTAAGGATTTTGATTCTCCTTGGAGGGGATTCGCTCTTGTTAGGGGACTTGTTGGGGGATGGGGGGGGGGGGTGTTCATTATGCTCTGTTTAATATTCTAAATCATTTTCATTGTAATAATGTATTATAGCATAAACAGGTGATAAGAATAGCACAGATAAGCACAGGGATAAATAAACACACTACATCAAACAATGTAAAATGGGGTTCAGTTATGAACACATGCAATCACGATATTTTCTTCTTGTACATTTCACAATTTATGGCATTGACATTCAAACTTTTTAAAATTTCCGTACAGTATATATAGTCCATTATATTGATATTCCAACATGATACTTATTGATACTTATTGAATGGTTGCTGACGAGAGAAGCATAAAAAAAAAGCCAAGTGTTCTATTTTAGAATTTGTTTGCATTATCAAATACTCACTTAAATTATTTGAAAGAAAACATTTTAGCATTGCAATTTTCTAAATAAATGTAAATCTTTTTTTTTCTATTTGAAATTTTGTTCTTTATTCAGCATACAAATGTATTAAAAAGGAGCAGTAAGTCAACAATTTTATAAATATCTTTGCATGGGCGACACTGCTACATAGAACATCAATAAGGAAAACAATGAGATAGCAGAACATTGTCATCACTGAAATAAAGTATGGATTTTCAGTTTTAAAAAGGTGTTTAATTGGAAAAAAAATTTAAAAACACTTTAGCAAATACGTGATACTAGCTGCAAAATAACACATGATAAAAAACAGAATTTTTCCCCAATTCAAAGATGAAGACATGTCTTCTTTTAATTTTTAGCAACATGTCGTAAACAGCTGAATGAGAGCTTCTCCCTAAGAAATAAAAAACTGAAAACAAAGAGCAATTACTGCAGACGGAGACGATACAAAATTTCATAGAGTAAAACAAGAATTTGTATTTTTAAATTTCAAATATCTGCAAGGCAGGCAGGATGTGAAATTCTTAAAAGCTTCCTGTATCTTTAAATGTAATTCATTTTCTTTTCTTTCACAAGACGATCTTCATCTTCATGTTCACCATCAAAATCATATATATTCTTAAAAGTCATGTCTGCTTTCAACATTTTTTTAAAACTGTATATATGTGATATAATCTAGTTTGCATTTTACCAATTGAAGCTCACTTAAGGTATGGAATCATGCCTGTCTATGTGTATTTTGGTTGGTTTGATTTTTAATTTATTCTTAATGTTTTGGAGCATTTTTAAATAGTTCATCTTGTGATAACTGTTTGTACAGTAGCACTGGCAAATTACTCTCAGTAGTTTCAGTCCTGTGGAATATGTTGACAATGCACAAAATGGTTAACTGATTCTCTTGGCTTAAAAACCTAGAGCCTTGAAATGGTAATGATAAAAAGCAGTTTTGCTTTTGGCCCTCTAACTATAGAACTTAATGAGAAAATTGCTTGCTTTTTTTTCTTGGTGTTTTGTTTGGGGTGTGTTGTTTTGTTGTTCTTTTTTTTGGAAAAGGGGGTGGGGGTGAGGTTGGGATTGCTGTGTTGTTGTTTTTCTTCTGTTTTAATTGTGGATATTTTTATGGGAGACAAAATTATCCTTTTCCCAAACACGACCACTATATATTCCCTTTCATATGTTTAGAAAAACAGTAGCAAATAATTTATGCATTGTTTCATAATATATATGTTACATAATATCTCAATAAACACAAGTTACATTCCACAAGAAAAATAATAACAAAAAGATTTATAATGTTCAGATGAAAAACAAATGTCACTTATTTTATTGTATATATACGTAAGGTTTCAAAGACCAAAATAGGATCCTTCTGTAGTAAGTTCCCTTAGCTTTTCTTTTTTCGTGGTTTTCCTTTAGACAACAAACAAATCAAACAAATCTTGTGTGATAGAAATTGACCATTCCAGGCACAACATTGACACAGGTGAAAGAAAATGAAGATTCACTTTGTTTTGAACATCAATTATAAAAATATGTAAGCAATTTTCTGAGTGAAGAAACCAAGTTTGGTTGTCTGCATAAGTGAAAGAGATGTCACACTACAAATTCACTATACGTAGAAATATCTAGCGTTAAGACAGCCATCAAAAGCAGTACCTGTATATTTGTCCCTGATTTTCATCGCATGGATGTCACCCATGTAGTATAGCACCTGCTTTGTAAAATTTTACTGCTTTGTGATTTTCACCAAACAAATATCCACTTCTTAAATTCTTTTCTTCTTCAAGTTATGATCTTTATAAATGTCCTCTGCTCGGACATGGCCTATCGACTGACGTCTACTGGAGAGTCTTCTGTCGACCATTAGAATATCCCTATACCGGACAATGGCCAGTACTACGTCTGTCTGGGTGTTCACATCTTGTGTTGTATTTGTGTCACTTGACATATTGGCTTTGATGCTTCTGTCGGATAAATATGGATCTCACTCTATTCCACCACAAAAATTTTAGATCAAGTGCCGTCAGGTCACTGAATTTTCTGTATATGTGTAAACGTATGCACACAAATCTATTTACTTTATACACGTATGGTGGTCTCTTTTTTCACATCTGTCCATTTGCCAGGGATATTTCTTTGAATGGATCCTCAACAAAATTATTGTCATTTGAGTTGTAGTCTCTTTCCTATGGAACTAGTTTTATCCTTCAAGTGTATTCCATTTTGCTGCTACATTAATTAAAAGGAGATGAGGGCTGATGGCTACCTGTTGTGTGCTAGCAATAGTGTGTGATGTACTTGGTACTTTGCAATGAAAAGGAGAGACACTTTCATGCAGTTAGTATACTGGAAGGTTATTATTTGTCTCTTATGTCTATCTAATGAATTTCATATTCAGAGTAAATTTCAGAATTTGGGCATTTATCCCATCGTGAAGAGACTCAGTATTCTATGAGCGTGACGTAGCTATCTTCCTTTTTGGTGGTCTGTGGATATGATATTCCCCCTTGCATATATTTTAACTCAAGTCGTGTGGTGTTGTTTTGGTTTTTTTAATGAGTTTTCTCATTCAGCCCCCCCCCTCCTTCCCCCTCTGCTGTAGATACCAATTCTGTATGGAGACAGTTTAAACCTTTTGCCCTCCTTGCGTGTCTCAGGTCATGAATGATTTAAAAGACTTGAAAGTTATCAAACTTCACTTCCTTCGGTCCATTTCCACAGGACTGATTCCAGAGATTGCCTTCATGTGTTATTTATAAGCTTGGCAATATAATATAAATTTATGACATTAATGAAAATATTTTGATTATGATAATGACATATATATATATATATATATATATATATATATATATATATATATATATATATATATATATATATATATATATATATATGTGTGTGTAAGTGAGAATTGAATATTCTCGTTGTATTTCACACTGTGTTCAAGTTAATTATTCATTGTATTTAATTTATAATTGTGTGAGAATTGATTCACAATTTTGCTCGGTCATGTAAGTCGCATACAAGTTGCACTGCATGTGTCAGATTTCAGGCTAGGACTTAAATCATGTACATAGCATATTTCATTGGAACTAGCAACTATTGAAAGCTTCCGCAGTTTTTTAAAGTCTCTTAGTCAATGATTATAAAAGAAATATTTAAAATATTTTTGCGATTTGGCGCCTAATTGGGATTTTGTTAGAACACGGGAAGCTTTTTATTTTCTAGCTGGGGTTTTTTGGGCGAGGTTTTTTGTTTTTTGTTGGGGTTTTT
Source organism: Doris montereyensis (assembly GCA_037039925.1). Classification (NCBI taxonomy): domain Eukaryota; kingdom Metazoa; phylum Mollusca; class Gastropoda; order Nudibranchia; family Dorididae; genus Doris; species Doris montereyensis. The sequence goes on along the minus strand of JAXRKP010000654.1, from coordinate 224,938 downwards.
TTTTTTTTTTTGGGCGAGGTTTTTTGTTTTTTGTTGGGGTTTTTTGGGCGAGGTTTTTGTTTTTTGTTGGGTTTTTTTGTGGAGAGGATACTCTCTTATTTTCTGTGGTTAATACGATGAAAGATGTAGAGGTAGAAAGAAATGGGTTTTATAATTTTGACGTCTGTCTTCGTGTCATGTTTTAAAATTTGCAGTGCTCTCTTGGATCTACATACATTTGGTTTGAAAAGCAAATAATCTTTCATTATAGATTTACAATCTGCTATATTTTACCGTGAAATTTTACATATTATGACAATTATGGGGTTTTTTTCAGTTGTTTCATTTTACTTTTCTTGGTTTGTTTTGTGTTGTTTTTTTCTTTGTTGTTTTTTTTTCTTCACAAACCGGTATCAACGCATTGATATGATTTGAAAGTTTATAAATAAAAGTTTTTTTTAAAGTTTCAAGCTGTTGAAGGAAAACTTTTGTTGTGTGTGCATGAACTCCTTACTTTATCATTCCATAGGAAATTTTCCTACAGCTGTGTTCTTCCATTTAAAATTTTAGTACGCCTGGGAAGGAAGAAAACCAAACAAGCAAAGGTATAAAGAAACAAAATAAAACTTTAAGAAGGGAGCAAAACAAAAAGAAAGACACATAATGCATTATCAAAGGGATGAACATGTTCTGTTGTCTGTTTGAAGACACAACACTTTGATAGGGTCAAAACTGACTTCTATCACAATGGAAAAAGTGACAGAAGATCAGGACATAACAAATTTCTGTTACTCAGCTAGGTTGAAAGGGATTGGCTGTTCAACTTTGACCATGATTGCAAGTACCAAGAATTTGATCAGCCATCGACCAACATTAGAAATATAACTTGACCCTCTGACTGGATTCAAATTAATTTTTAATATTGAAAATGAAGTTTCCTTAGTGGGTACATGATGATTGTGTTGATTGCAAATAAAACCTGAGAGGCAATGCAAAAAAAAGAGCAATTTGTTTTTAATTATGAAGGAGCATAATTGTAAAAGGTGTTTGAATCTTCAAAAACTTACCGTCAACTTTAATGTTGACCTGAATCGTTTAAGTCCATTTAGTTTCATTTTATTTTATCAAATTTCTTTTCTTCTATTTTCTCTTCCTTGTGGTGGCATCTTGCTTCCTTGCCTGTGTCGAAAGATTATGGCTAAGGTACAGTTATCTCTCATAGTTATGTTTTCAATCTTCTCACTGTCATCATCACCCACCCGCAACTTGGTGTTGCCTACCACTGTGTGGAGCATGACTACTGTCAGCGTGTCAACAGCAACTACAAAGCTACTTCATTGTAACCGTATCTCTGTCTCAGCCGGGACATAACACTCTACACTGTACAGCTTGTTTGCAAAAGTTACAACAATCAAAATGATGTGTCAACATTGTCTTTCATGTACCGCATGGCCATGTGTTCATTGGGTGACTGTTCATCAACTCTACACACAACAATAAACCAGTTTGACTGAGATAACATGGGATCCCATAAGTCCACATTTAGTCATGGGATTAGTATTTAATTATCTATTAAATGTTATAGTTACAAGATTAGATTACACTTTTGGTATATTTGCTTCACTACAGCTTCTTTTTTACTTTATTCCTAAGATTTTCAAAAAGCGATTTAAGTCATATGGCAATTCGTTAAATTTAAAATACAAAAAGTGATTGAACACTGCTCTGAGGTTTAAATTGTATGACTTCACAAGTATGATGGTGAAAAGAAAAAAATGGAAAATGACATTTTCTTTTATAAAAATCATCTGCGGATGGGTATCACTTTTTTACAGTTGCGCTCAGCTTGATTACAAAAACACATTATTGCTTTGATTTAAAAAGTGAAAGAAAGAACAAATACTAATACAAAGGAAAGAGGAAGATACACACAAGTAAAAACTGCTTGGGTAACTGATTTTCAATTCATTTCACTCACTTTTCAACAGTCTCAGATTGGCCCTAGCTTCAGGACAGCCTGAGTTTTTAAAAAATTGTTCTGAGCTTTTTTAAGCAAAAGAGTTTTTATGAAATTTAGTTCCTGAAGTAAAGAGACTGTTGTTAGTATCAGAAAAATACTTCAAGTGTATAACATTCATCAAGGGCATCAAAAACAAATGGTGTATTGGAAGGAGAACATATTTCAAGAACACATTTCAAGACACATCATCTAAAAGGCACGGTGTATTGGAAAGAAACACATTTCATGACATCATCAACAATAGTGTATTGGAAAGAGAACACATTTTCAAGACACCTCATAAAAAAGCAAACTGTATTGGAAAGAAGAACACAATTCAAGACACATCATACAAAACAAACTGTATTCGAAGAAACACATTTCAAGACACATCATCAAAAACAAACAGTGTATTTGAAAGAGAACACTTTAACTCACCAAATGGTGTATTGGAAAAACACACAAAATAATTCTGCTGTTGGCTAAGTGTCAGCTTTGTCTTTTTTTTTTTCTTTTTGTTTTTAATGACTCAAGTTATTAATGTTGTTTTCTTTGAAAGGTTTTTCCCCCATGTACTTGTCTGTTGACGTGTTGCATGTCAAATTCATTATGGTTTCAAGGTCTCTTTGTGAATGTGGTGTACAGCAAATAGAATATTGTAACGTTTGATCTTAAAAGATCTTTTTAGCAAGATTTTTTATATATGTTGTTTGTGTATTTGCTTATATTCCCATTTCCTTTATTCCGAATTTTGCTTTGAGCTGTTTTGCCACAATGAAATCAATTCTTGCCATTTAGTTTGGGAAGATGGGGTGGCTTTCTTTCATTTTATCATTTTTCTTCACTTTTTTCTTTCAGCGATATTTGTCTTTAATTTCCTTTGTTTAAAATTGTGTCTGATCTCATCAATGCATACTTTTATCATGACAATGAGTTTCATTACCATAGAGATTTCATGACGTCATCTGATATTAACAGCTATATCTTTTTCAGGATCACTTAATTGGAGGAGATAAATACATTTAATGTACATGAAATTTATATAATTGAAAACATGAATTTAAATTTATGCTTCTTATGTATACATTGTGTTGTGTATTATTTGCAGACATTTTTATAATTGTATGAACACTGTCAACAAAACCTGTACCTTGTTTCATTTTGAGGCAGGAAACGGTGATCAATGAGTCTGAGTCACTCTCAAACTTTTATTTTATTCTCTTTTTTTTTCAATACATTGAATCTCTTCATATTTTGATGTTTGATGTTGCTGGTAAAAATTTGTTTGGACATGAAACAGGTTTTGTTGTTACAGTTTTTCCAGAAAGAAAGTTATTGTTTGTTTTTTTTTATGTCTTTCTGTGATAACTTAACATGTGTGACACGACCTCACAGGAAAAATACAACAGAATTTATAGAATCATTTGAATTGTTTGAGATAAGAATTGTTTTGGCATTGAAAGGATGCAAGTCTATCTCTTTCTCATCTCTTCTTTTTACATGTTTCCCTAGAAACCAAAGACAGAATGCCATGCAAGGATCAAACGATAAAAATGTCATTGAGCGTTTTTGTTTTTTTCCATTCTATTGAATACAAGAAGAAGAAGAAAAAAGGAGAAATTAATACCAAAACAAAAATTAAAGAGACGTACATTGAAAAAGAGAAAAACCTGAGATATCATTGTATAAAGATCTGTGTGATACAAAGTAAGACTTTGTCCCAATCTCATTTGAAACGCTTCTTCACTATGAAACTGATTTTGTGTATTCATTTTCACCTCACCAATTGCTTTCAAAGATTGTCTCTTTCTAGGAGAGATATGACCCAGTTAAGAACGGTTGCCCTTCTCTCAAAACCTGGGGTGGGTATCGAAGGGGTTTAGCTCCCCTTGCATATTGTTTCCCCCAATTCTTGCACCGCTTTTGGTGTTTTTGTTCAAATCCCTTTTCCACCCTTAAAATAATGACCGCTGCCTTCTAGCTGTTGTAACGCTTTTTGTTTTGGTTGCTTTATATTCCTCTCCTCTCAGATTGGAAATGTGTGTACCAACCTGTCTCCTTCAGCAGGCTTATTTATCTCCTTTGCCTTCTATTTTTGGCCACTAATAATTATCATAAGCGCCCCCTTTTATTTGGTCTCTCGCCTCTATTCACTCACTTGCATGAAAATCGCCTTACTGTATATTTGGTATACAATCTTACCCTCATCTACCTGCCTACACCCTTCTTCTCAAACCCATTACTTTATCCCAAATTTTATAGAAATACCCTGTCACACACCAAACTCCCTTTTTTTCTTTTTTTTCTTTTGATATTTTAGTGTTTCGATTTTTTTTCTCCGACTAGGTTTCTTTTTTTTTGGTCTTTTGTTGGGGGCTGGGGTCTTTCTATCCTTTCTTTGTCTATCTTGCTTTCCTTATCTTTTGAGGAGTTTGATATTTTATCCCATTTTTATATAATTCACTTTTGTTTTGTTGTTAAATTATTGTATAATGTAACATTGTAACTCGGAGTGAGAAATTTTATAACTGTTCTTAATTTAAACTTTTATTTCATAATTCTTCTAATATTTTAACCTTAATTCTTTCCCACCCTTTAGTGAGTACAATGTTAATAGCTTTCGCAAATCTGCACTTAGTTTTGATTTTGTATTTTATTTGTTCCTTTGTTATCTTGTATACACATTGTTAATATTCCATATAAATCTAATCTGTATCCCCCCTTCCCTTCCCCCATTGCCCTCTGTTGTTTTTTTCTCGTTCCAGCATGGAATTGCATAAGACCTGGAACCTTGACCCTGCTGCCACCTTGCCCCATATTCCTTCCTCTCTTGGAGGCCCTCTGGCCCCCTCGGTCACCATCCCATGGCCATTTCATTAGTGAAAACTCTACCTCCTCCTCATCCTTCCTCCATGCTAGGCCTCAATGGAATGACTCCCCTCTTTGATCCAGCAGCCATCAGCGCCCCTCCTCCCACTTCGGCAACACTAGCCACAGCCCCACTTTCGGCTACTTCATCCATAGCAGAACGCAAAGCGCTGACCACCAAAATGAGGCTAGGCCTAACTGCCACCACAGCATTCAAAACTGCGGAGAGAGCCAAGTTTTCTCCTATTGATTTGCCCATGAGCAGATGGAGATGTTGTCGTCCTGTTCAAGCCATCTGTCTGTTTTAACTCCATTGCCTTTTTGAAACCCAATGTTGTGATTGTGGTATAAACCGAAGTGATTTTATGGTTTTTCATATTTTTTGGGTCCTTTTTACTTCGATGTCTTAAATTTACATGGTTGTCATGGTCTAAGATCCTCATGGATTGTGAATGTCATATATGATGTATATTAATATCCTCAGTGAAAGTGTCAAACCATACGAAAAGAATTTTATTAATATTTCAGTTCTCAACTGATTTTTTAAAAGCAGGATATTTTTATTATATTTGTTTAAAAGAAATTTATTTATCGCTGAAGGATACAAAGAGCCTAGAATCTTTCATTTTCTTCAAAATTCTTTTAGTTGATGGGTTTGGCACTTTTGATGATATGAAATATGATATACACATAGATCTACATGTTTATGTGTTGTGGATTTGTTTCATAAGTGTTATCTCAAAGGCTGATGATTTTTTTAAAGCATTGCAATGTGACAAGTTTGCTGAAAACTCTCCGGTTGCAAATTTAAGAAAATTGCTAAAAAAGGTAGATGACAATTTTAAAAAAACCTTTATTTTGTTTTGGTTTTTTAGTATAAAATTCATAAAGATAACATGGTATTCTTTCTTACAATGAATAGGACATTATGTGACATACGTCATTTCAACTATATGGAAGAAAACAAAAGGAATCCACTGTGAAATGTAATGGTTAACTCTTTTAGAACTTAAAGGAGTGTGAAAAAAGCCATGACATAAGACCTAGACTGTGAACACACAATATCTCCTATTTCATGTTTGGAATATGTGTTCTTGTACTTAATGGATTGTGTTTTCCACTTATATTGGTGATTACATTTTACATCTCCTGAGTAACATATCAGCCAGACGAGCAGAGTGTATTAAAATTAGTTGTTTTAGAGACAAAGTTATATTTGCAAAATATGTAAAACTAGTGATCTTGAGAATGCTTTTGAGACTACGTTGCATAATTATAAATTGATGATATTATATTGCCCTGATTTGATATGAATTGATTTTTAGTTCATATACTTTAAGTCGTCCTAATCAAGAGGTACCAGGAAAATGACAGTCAAGAGGCCGAGGCCAGAGTAAGTAGTTTGGCTTGGCCAGTACCCTGTTGTCAACATTTTTCTTTTATTTAAGTCTAGACTTTCTTTCTTTTCTTTCAGACTTAACATCTAGATGTGAGAACATCGAGAGAACAAATAAAAAAGCTGGCTCACAGTCTTCTCGTCCTCATTATGTCACAGCCATAGTGCTCACGTCACTACAGGGTTGTGCTTTGCTTTGTCTTGACTTGTTAGTTGTTTTGTTGTTTTTTTTTGTTGTTTTTTGGGGGGGGAGGGGGGAGGTGGGTCAGTCTCTTATTTGTTACAGGGTTTTTAAGTGTGTGTGTTTGTATTTGTGCATGTGTAAAGGAAGTGGGAAAATTGTCATTGCTTTCATAAAATATTACTTTACTGAATTGTTATACTTCAGGGTGAATTTAAATGAATGGTTCAGATGATTTGTGGTATTTTATATGGTTTTTTTCATTTTCATTTTAATGAAATGCAGCATTTCTCATAAATTTGAGACATCCTAGTCCTAGTCATATCACTTTCCAATTGTGTGAATTTTTGCAATGTACTTCCATAAATGATGTCCTCAGATAAGCTCATAGGATTTTTAAATTACTTTAATATATGGAATATGAAATGATCCCTTTAGATTATGTTTTTTATTGTTTGTAGTGTCATGGAGGAGTGAAATTAATGGAGAAATTGGGGGTATAGTTGATGTCATATTGTTAAATATATATCAGCTACAAATTATTTTTCCAGCCATAATTTGATATCCACATAGAAGATATTGTAGTTGATTTATTTTTTTCATGTGTGTTTGTGTACAGATAAGACATGTTTATGTCCCTTCAGCTCAAAGCACAAGATTTTTGTCCAATGTTGATGTAATATGCGGTGCGGTCATTGCTGGAAATTATAAACAAAATTGAGGGAAAAGAATGAGAAGTTTATTAATGTATTAGATGAATTTCGACCACTTGTGATGGAAATAGAATGAATAGTAGAAATTCAAGGTTCTAGCCATTCAACCTGCTAAAAATACACCTTGAGCTGTCAATTCACATTTTTGTCTTTGTATTGGTAAAGGAGATAGATATAATGGAAAAACTGATGTGACATGTTGTATTTTATATACATCTATATATATCATACATGATCTACAACAAAGAAAGATAAAAACAAACTATACAAGTTTTAAGGCTCTTTCTTTATCAGGTAATATATTACTAGCTATTTAAGGTTTTTAATTTTTATTTATGTCAGCAGACCGGCAAGTTACCAATATCCTAGTCTATGACTTTGATGTCATTAACATTCCCATCTATTTATTTTCGTCCCTCCCCACATCCATCATAAACTCGTCCGTGTGCCGTTGCCCCTCATCTGCGTTTTACCTGTGCTGTCATACTTCTATCTCATGCAAGGCATTTTCGTCTTTAAGATTAGTGTGGGGCATGGGCATCTATTGCTTCTGTGTTTGCTTTGACACACTCTATCACACCACAAGCATTATTATTTATCTGTGTTTTCTTATATCACGTCAATAGTCTTGATTATTATGGTGGTATTCCATCTGAAGCATTTGTACATGTGTAGGAGCGGATATATATATGTATAAGCGTATGTATGTATATATTATGTATGTATGTATGTGTATGAATGTATGTATGTTTATTTGTATTCATCTTGTGCAAAGGCAAAGAAAGATAAGAAAAAAGAAATAAAGAAAGGAAAAGCAACGCCTGAAAATAGTTATTATTGCATCTGAATCTAGTGACTGTAACCAATGACAGTAGAACAAATTGTTCCAGTATTTTTGCTGTAACTCATCCGAAGGTAAGCAAGTAACGATTGTTTGTTTTGTCCTTTTCAGGTTTGATTTTCTCAAGTAACATTTCAATCTGGTAGCTTTAGAATTGCTTTTGCCTCTGTTTCTTTATTTTTGTATAGCATGTACTGGTACTTAAAGTGCTACTACTCAAAGTTTTGACTATTGGTTAAAGTTAAAGCAAAGGACACTAATCTCCCAGTCTAGAGATCATCACTGTTAACTCTTATTCTTGACACTGGTCTGCTACAGATTGGATTAGTGTGGTGTTTTGGGATTAATAAGGCTTATTTTGGGATTAGTGATGCCTGTTTTGGAGACACGAGTGAAGTGTATCTTGAGATAAGTGAGGCATGTCTTGGGATTAGTGAGGCGTATCTTGGAATAAGTGAGGCATATCTTCGGATTTGTGAGGCAATTCTTGGGATTAATGAGGCATATCTTGGGAAGGATTGATTGCAATGTAAGAGAGAGTTTCCTATTGTATATTCTGCTGAAGGTGAAATTGCAATTACCATAATGTTTCTGTTTTGTAATATCTATTTTTAAGGAAACTTTTTAGCTGTCTTGTTCTTTTCTCACTTAAATTGTCATGAAAGAAAACGCACTATGCCTTCCAATGAACTGTATGTCTCAATCCTTCCCCCATACCATCACAGAAAGCATATTTCTACAAGTGAAAATGTTATATGACGTTATGGTCTATAATATATATAATGTCTTTGCGTGTGTGTATGCCCAAAAAGTTTTACTTGTACATTAATATATATATACATATTACAAGTTTATTAGTTACAGATTTTGGTATACTTAGTGAAATAGTGATGTTCCTACATAATAATTTGTTGACACATTGGTTTACTTACATTAAAATACACTTACACAACTGTATACTTACATCATGATGACAGTATCGCCCAAACTTACATTATTCTGTGTCTAAATGCACATTCTTATTACATCAGTTTATTTACATGATATTTATATATCCTTTCTAGTCCATACAACATACATGTATTGGAGATTGTTTTGTTTTGTTGGGGTTTTTTTGCTGGCAGATTCGTGGAATATTGTTTCTTTCAAAATTGCTATGACTATGACTATTTGCTTTAAATGTGAATTTTTGTGATTGTTTTTTTTAAAGATAATTTATGCAACTAGTTTTAGCATCATTGACACCAATTCTCCATAAGTCATTTTTATTCTATGCTTTATGGTCACACTGATTCAGTAACAGCATAATTTTACTTTTACATTTAACTAACAGCACTTCCCACACTAGCAGACTCAAAGTTGACGGTCACTTTAGCTTCTTATTTATTTTATCCCCAAGGTTATTTCCCTTGATTGCTAGCACAATAAACAACATTTCAGAGTCCTTTGTTTATGACAATCCTTTATGTGATGAAAGTGATTTTTACCTGTGATTTAAATTAATAAAAGTAGGAAGCTTAAAATTTGAAATTATACATTTTAATTGAAAATTGATTAATTTATAGTGATTTTAAATAGTAAGCAATAGGAGTATGCCATCATGGAGTTAATCTTGAACTATGAATTATTTGACTTGGAAAGAAATCTTAAGTCTTTTGATTTTGACTTTGTGATGATATCGTCAATTTATTTGCATAATGTGATCATTTTCTTTCTTCCATCCCTTCTTTCTTTCTTTCATTCCAATCCTCTTCCCCCTCCCCCCCCTTATCTTTCTCTTCTCATCCTTGTCATTCCCACCTCCCGTAGAACACCTCTTGACCTCTAAAGCATCATTCCTTTCATAGCATACCCTGTCAGTATCGTCCCCCCCCCCCGCCCCACACCCACCATCCCTCTGACTACATGTCCTTGAAAAATGGGACTAGAAAGCCTTCAGGATGAGAGAGACATGAGTGTTGGTCTCGCCTCATGGGCATGAGGGCTGTGGCAAAATGTGCAATAGCTTCAATTCAAATGACTGTGTCAACCTATCATCTTCCAACTTGATTTCCTTCCATGTTTCATCTCAAACAGGAAAGATGCTCAGCAAAAAGTAAAAATAATGAATATTAGGAAAATTAATGTATTGTGTCCTGTGTCTACCCCGGCCTTTGCCTAAAGAAAAAATTTGCCTCTTGGGCTAGCGTGAGATTAATTTTTCTTCTTCTTGCAAAACGTTTAATAGACATAACCTCTTTTTGACCTGGCTTTTAAATAGGAAAATTATGAAAACCACTAGAACTAAAAGTTTCTGTAGATCACAGCTATACAGTGGAATCTACTTTCTTCGACTAAGAATTGATGTTGAATTATGAATTGTTCACATTTGTGGATGACATTTGATGAGCAAACAACCATTCTTGTCATCCCCTTTATTGTATGAAACTGTCAGTTTGAATCATATGACTACACATACTTTTATGGTCTAAAGTTGTAATGCTGGGTGTCATCACTGTTTGCATTAAGAAATTTGGAGAATATAAGAATTTGTCCATTTCTTTTGAAACACAGATGTACATCAATTCGTCCAATGTCAGGAAGTCAATGTTAGAAATGATAATCCATAAATCTTTCCCATGGCTATCAATTTATCATGATCCTTGTGTACTGTTATTTTTTCATCTTTTTGAAAATTGTATTTGAAAATTGAATATGTTCACTTCTTTTCTTTCAAATGTGATTTATTTTCAGGTGAATGCATTTAGGTTTCAATGGATCTGTAAATGTTTGTGTTCAAATTGAATGTGTTTTTATTTTAGTTATCAGTACAAGGTGTGATTTTTGTTTGTTTGCGGTTACCACAATGGCCTGTCTTCCTGTTAGATAGAAATAATAATAATAATAATAATAATAATAATAATAATAATAATAATAATAATAATAATAATATTAAGTGATAGGGATTGACCTGTTGTTGTTTTAAGATTGTTGTTTTCCTTTTAATGGGGATGATAAAAGATTTACCTCTTGTAATATGGATGCTCACCTTATTTTTGCATGAAGATATTATGAACAAAAACTATTGCTTACAATTATTCATGAAATGTAGTCAACTTGTTCACATGGTCTGCCCCTTGTCAATCCCTACCCCAACTTCCCAAGCAATGTTTATTTCTCTAGACTTGCCAATTAAATGCATTTTCTTTTATATGTTCCTCCCACTTTTCCAGCTCTTTTTTCTTTTAATAACAAAGCAGAAAGACAACTTTTGATTGCAAAATTTAGGGTCTTGTAAATACCGTCATAAAACTAAAGATATCATTTTAATATAAACATAACAGTCTGCTTTCTGATCCTTTCCCCTGTGCCCAATTCTTAAGTCTCTTGTACATATATATATTAATTGATAAAAACTTTGCTTGTGTCTTTTATTTTCTTGCTCGTGTGTTGAATTCAATATGTGTGCTCTTAACTAATACTGCATATTTCTGTTCTACATATCATGTGATTGTTTTTACATCTTGTCCTTGCACATTTTGAAAAATCCTTTCGAAATGTCACCTATTATAAAGGAACAGCAGGGTATTTAGTCATGTGTTTTATAGTTTGATCGTTGAAATGGTAGTTGGACCAACATAAGATGACTTAAATTTGAATCGACTCAATTTCAACATTTAATATGATGTATGGAAAAATAATTGCTGGTCCCAGTTTTAATAGGGAAATAATATGGGCTAAGTAGAGTCATCATCTTCAGCTGACTTAACAATTTTGAAAAAAGAAGAACATGGTGTAATCTTACTATCATTATGACAAATACTTACGTCTACTGACACTTATTGTGTTCAATGGCCTCTACTTTTTGCCCATTTCCTTAACAATCCTGCATATTGTGCATAGAACGTCCTTCATTATTGTTGCTAGCAGCGAAGCCTTGATATTTTACAGTAGATAATGAAGGAGCAAGGAGTCTGTGTTTCAGAGCTGAAGAAATGCAGGTCAACTGATGTACAAAGTCTTATTTTTCTCTCTCAGCAGCCATGAAATAAAAACTATTTTTAGTGTTGTACTTAATCCTATTGAAAGATATATCACAATGTAGCATGGTCCCAACATAGTTGCATTTATTTGTTGTTTTTTTTTAGATTTAGCTTCACCTTCAAGACTAAGCATTAATAAAAGTTTCAGCCTTACTATCTAGTAAAGTGAGAAACCTACTGCTGGTGCATTGTGCTGTAGCCTATTCTCTGTGTCCTGAAGAAAAATTTCTTGGGCTGCAACCTGGTTGCAACTTGCCGTTCCCAGTCTGACTATTCCTGTAGCTTTTCATCCTTAGAAAGCTTCAAAGTGGTTCTCAGTATTTTGAAGAAGGGTTGTACCAAAATCGTGATTTTAAGGATGTTTGGGATGCTGGTGGCACAGTGGTTATAGCTTGAGACCAGGGTTTGATTCCCAATCAGCATATCTGAAATAAACTGAGGTTTCCTTGGTATTGCTTTTAGGTATCTTCCCCTTCATGGATTGTGTTGGTGGTTTTGTTTACTTAGGGTTTATTTGCATCGTTTTCATTTTTCGGAATCATAATTCTGCTGGGTTGTTGGGTTTTTAATTTATGCCGTTCTTCTTCCTTTAGGTTCTTTAGAGTCATTACCACTCCCTGCACATGGTGTTGTCATTGAATAAATACCTAGAAAATATGCATGAGATCTATTGAAATGAAATACTGAAATTACCATTGTTGAAATCAATAAATAACTGTGAATTGCCCTTTTCTAAGGAGTAGTTCTCTCTTTCTATGATCGTTAATTTTCAGAATGACATGTGAAAATATCAGATGCTTCCTATCTCATAAAGCACTTTATCTTTTGATACATAACTGTTGGGGTTTACAAAAGCAATAATATGTATAAAATATAGAACAGCATGCATCATGCCTTTCTTCTCGTGAGATATTTTATCGATGAGACTGGTTTGTACTGATCTCTTGCATGTCTTGCAGCTAAGTTTCTTGGAATCTTCATTGTTGATTTTTTTAATTTGATCATTGATATTGGGGCTTCGAAGAGCCACAAAGAAAATATTCTTGTAGTTGTTTCGAGTGATTAGCTTGTTCAAATTCCAACATCTCAATTTCTTCTCTAAATCTGTTTGATCATAATGACTTTACTCAATTTTCGATCACCCCTAGACAAATTTGATGCAAGTTGTATCTAGTAAGAAGAGTCTTCTGCATATCCTGCAGTTACTCATTGTATCCTTTGATGAAGTTTGACAAGGAGTCAAGCTCTAAATCTGATTATCAGACCTACCTTGCAAGTTGCTAGTTGGATGACAATCAAGTGTGAAATTAAATTATGCTAAGGCATGTTTTAAAGCTCTTGTAGAACAAAAGCAAAAAATTTGACTGAAATAGAAGTTGTCAAAGAACATTGATTTGTCTGTCTCTAGCTTTTGGTCTTCTTGTTCCTCTTGTTCTCTTACTTAAACATCAAAACGTAGAAGGTTTTTAAAATATCTCTAATTACCCTAACCACATGTACTTGTAGACATTGTACAGGAATATTTAACAAGCTATTTAAAGAAAGTGAGCCCATTGCTTCATTCTGTAATAAGAAACTTCATACTCAAGTTCAAAATAATCTGTGTTCAGCACAAACCTCAGCAAATTTGAAGTTCATTTTTTTAATGACATTATTTATATTCAGTGTAGTCTGTGAAATAGATGAGAATAAAAGACACCATGATGTAGCAAGTACTGACGACATAAACCCAGCTTCCAATTCCTCACCTGGTCTTGATGAACTTCTACCCTCTGTTTTGTGATGTGATCAATGAATTGCTATTCTTTTCTCTGTCTTTACATATTTTGTAGTAAATGTTTGGTGTAATTTTTATTATGGGAATAACATATTTAATATTCATATTTATAAACAAGTATGTCTTGGAAATTTCATATTATACATGTATTTATGACTCTATTAAAAAGGACATAAGGGTATGTCTGAGGTACAAGGTCTTTAGGTGTATGCAGATGGAAAGCTTTGCCAGATTGTCTTCCTGGAATCGTACAAAGGGCCAATTCTTGTCAGTTCTTGTTATGGCCATGGCGACTCTATACCTGTCTGTACAAAGTAAGCGTATCTCAACTAAAAGCAATCTTCTTCCTGTTCAAAGGCGTATTTTTTACATGAATTGACTCATCTTTTTCTGCTTGGTCCATCTGAGCACTGAGTCGATAATATTTGTGACAAATTACAAAATTTCTTCCCAAAGTTGTTTTTTTTTTTTTTTTTTTTTTTTACAACAAAGAAATTTTTTGATGTTTGTTGTCTTTCTCTCTATTCTAAGGTTGTGACTTTATCCAGCCCATAGCATCTTTACCATCACTTTTAGGCTTTACACCTTCATTTAGATACATTTGTGTTTGTTTAATAACATGATTCTATACATAAAATAGATATTTATAAATATAAACATGTCTTCTATGTGAGGGTTGTTTTAATTTATATAATATTAGTGAATTTAAGAGGGGTGGGGGTGAGGAGAATGATTTGTTTTTAACTATAAATTTTTCTAAGTGGATGGAGTGTTTGTGACTTTTGTTGTCTATTTTTTTTTTTTTTTTTTTTTACCTTTTTTTTTTACAAGAAAAGAAAATTGTTTGCAATTTTGAGTCCCATTGCTGACATTTTGTCTGAATGACGTTAAAACTGTTGCAAGACTTTGTAGCAGGTCCAAGAAAGGTAGCTGGTGTGAATTCAAAGGGACAAGTTTGCGTCCATATTTTACAGGGGGTTTTGTTGTTGGTTTTTGTTTGAAATAAGAGATTTGGACTGCTGTGTTTGTTAATTCTGTAAAGAATTTCATCTTCGTTCCATTTTAACAGGTGCAAATAGTGGCACTTATTCCTTCTTTGGTGCAAATTTATTTTCAGTGTTGTTATAAATTATTTTAAACATTATTTATCATTTATAAAATTTCTTTCAAATAGCAAAACTATGCTATTGCACATAATTACTTTCAAGTTACCACCAGCAACAATACTGTTAATATAAAATATAAAATACTTAATTATTTGTCTTTTTGTAACCTGTGTGTTCAGAAAAATTTCGCTCATTATCTTTCTTTTTTTGTCCTCATTGTCTGGACTCAACTAACTACAGCAACATATTGATTTTGATTTTTAATTTCTCACATTTTAATTTTAACTATTTTAGCAATTTGCGTGTGATTATTTTGTATTTTTTTCTTCTCAGCAAAGCCAAACTATCACGCCAATGAAACCTTAAAAGCAATTATTTTCTTTCTATTTCTATTTCTATACTCAAATATTTGTTTTACTCTTCAATGGCCTCCAGTGTGTCATCAGCATATTTTTATTTGTAATCTTCTTTCGTTTATTTTCATACTTATCATCATTGAACAATAATTGAAAAAGGGAGAGCAATCATTGATGTGCATGGGAGTTTTTTCTGGCGGTATTTTTTTTTTTTTTTAAATGATTTTACTTTCTTTGTGCAATGTCAATGAGTGGAATATGTAAAATATCGTGGAATATGTAGAATATGCGTGGAATATGTAAAATATTCGCTATCTGTCTTACAGCTAAGGTCATATGCCCCTGAACCCCTGGTTTGTAATTGGTATCTGGGTTTCATACAATCAAATCTGCCTTTATACCATTTACAGTTGGTCCTTTTCATATATGCCCTCTCTCTCACCTTAGGGTTTAGTTGCTTGCTATTACAGGTGAGCTTCAATGCCTGGGTTGGATTCCCAGTGGAAGTGTAATGTTTACTCGTTGAATTTCAAGAGTTACAATATCATGTAGAAGCTATGCCTTTAATTCATGCTTAGTAGAATCGACCATATATCGTTACCTTAAATGAAAGAAAAAGTCAGATGATCCCATAGAAAGGGTGTGCATGAATAATTCCTCAGGGTTTTGAGGATATGCAGGCACAACCTAACCTTGTTTACACTTGAAATTGCTGCTTAGGTGAAAATAATGTTATATGGAGAATAAAATAGAACATTCTAGGTATACCTTTACATTTTCAGTCTTTTGTATTTGAAATAATTGACAAATCAGGCTAGAGTATTTAGTTGTCTTATTTAGTTTTCTGTTCTTTTCTCTCCTTCGGCTAAAATTTATCTTTCTCAAGTTTTGAAAAAGATCAACACTTAACTTTCAGCAGCATGCTTTACAAAAATTGCTTTACATGTAGTTTTTCACAGAGGATCTTAATCTTAATTCCCGCTCAGGCGTAAAAATCGACAATTGCCTTAATTTTGTCTTCACCTTTCATTTTCATGTTCATGTGGCCTTCTCACACCACTCTGTCCACCCAGTGAGTGTATCCATTTTTTCAACTGATAGATGATTGTGTTTTCATCTTATGATTTTGTTCTACGCTTTACTCAATCTCATCTTAATTGTGACATTACGCTTATAACTTTTGTCATTGCTTTTGAACACCAAGCTGTCATCACTTTTTAATTTCTCACTATAATAATAATGAGAGTAATGATGATAATACCTTATTATCTCTATATGACATAGGTAGGTATTCAACTGACTTCATCATAATCATAATGTCATGTGTGACAAGATTCATTGACCCAAACCATTGTACCTTGTCACTGTTTATGTAGAATTATTCTTTGCCTTGTCACGGTAAGTAAACCAATAAAAGTAGGGTACCTTCTTTCTCAAACCTATTCCTTTTGTCTAGCTTGTGACACACTAGGGGCCGTATCATAGAGAGTTGGTTTTCTTTCCCCTTTGAACTTTAACCTTATGTGCATTTTTTGATTTGTAATGCCTGATGACTTTCTTGTGTTGTCAATTGTAATTGCAATTGCTTCCTTGATTTTCCATAATCATATCAGACACAGACTCAAAAATCTATATATATTAATTATTATACAATCATTTGAGAAAAAAAAACAAAAAAGAAAAAAAAAAAAACATATTTACTTCATCAGTTGTGAGCCGTTTATGTTTGAGTGAGAGAGACGACCTTGAAACTATTTTTAAAATTTGATTTTCCAAGTACCATGAACGATAAAAGAATTTTTAAAGTGTGTATCTAAATAAAAGTGTTCAGTTCACACATTTGTTTTGTTCATGCTTTTTATTTCTTAATTGCAATATGAAATAGTCCCTTGAGGCCTAAAAGGATGAAAAAATGAACTTGTTCATTTCACTTGAAATTTACCTCATCCACCATATGCAGTGATCTCAGGGTGAATTAAGATGAAAAAAGTGGAGGAATAAAGAAGAATCTACCAGTTTGTTTGTTTCATTGGAATTTACCTATCCACCATATGCAGCTATCTCAGAGTTAATAAATAAGTTTGCTTGTTTCATGGAAATTTACTCCGTCGTCAGTCCACCATATGCAGTGGTCATAGGGTGAAGTAAGAGGAAACAGTATGATTAAAGACATGTGAAAAATTGAAAGGAAAAGAAGTAAAATCTACCAGTAGCACCCGCTAACTACCCATGGGTTAACTAGTAAAGAGGAAACACCATGTAAAACAACGAAAGAAAAGACATAGGACCTACTAGAAGTACCCGCCAACCACCCCACAGAACCTACCCATTGGCGATCAGTTGTAACGCAAACTCTGTTTGTTATACACATACACCTATTATGTTTTTGATTGATTATGATTCATTCATCAAATTTACACCATCAACAATATCGTCGTGCAAACTGTCCAATCGCACGTCCACGATATATGGGATATGAATTTGTCCGTGAAATGATCAAACGCATGCTTCTTTCGTGTCCTTATAAATATTGGAGGCTTTGAACTAATAGAAACGCTCATTTTACACACATGATCTAAACACAGATTCCGTTTTTATTCCAAAAAAGCGAAGCATAAAGGTTAGATTACATTATTTGCTTCTCCCAAATGATTATGTCAGGTGGACTTGCGCTTTTAGAAAGTTTCACTGACGATATGTTTTCACCATTTTACCTCAGCCTATGGATGGTGGTTGCACATGGACAGAACCAACAAAAATTCTGCAGATTTTATTACCCATGAAAAAAATCTGTCAAGCAGTTATAGTTACTGTTACACACTCTAAAAGATGTATAAAATCTATACTGTTACACATTCTAAAAGATGTGTAAAATCTATATCGTTACACACTTTAAAAGATGTATAAAATCTATACTGTTACACATTCTAAAAGATGTATAAAATCTATACTGTTACACATTCTAAAAGATGTGTAAAATCTATATCGTTACACACTCTAAAAGATGTATAAAATCTATATCGTTACACACTCTAAAAGATGTATAAAATCTATATCGTTACACACTCTAAAAAAGATGTATAAAATCTATATCGTTACACACTCTAAAAGATGTATAAAATCTATATCGTTACACTCTAAAAGATGTATAAAAATCAATATCGTTACACACTCTAAAAGATGTATAAAATCTATATCGTTACACTCTAAAAGATGTATAAAATCTATATCGTTACACACTCTAAAAGATGTATCAATTCTATACTGTTACATATTCTAAAAGATGTATAAAATCTATATCGTTACACACTCTAAAGATGTATAAAATCTATATCGTTACACACTCTAAAAGATTATAAAATCTATATCGTTACACACTCTAAAAGATGTATAAAATCTATATCGTTACACTCTAAAAGATGTATAAAATCTATACTGTTACACATTCTAAAAGATGTGTAAAATCTATATCGTTACACACTCTAAAAGATGTATAAAATCTATATCATTACACTCTAAAAGATGTATAAAATCTATATTGTTACACTCTAAAAGATGTATAAAATCTATATCGTTACACACTCTAAAAGATGTATAAAATCTATTTCGTTTTACACTCTAAAAAATGTATAAAATCTATATCGTTACACACTCTAAAAGATGTATAAAATCTATATCGTTACACACTCTAAAAGATGTATAAAATCTATATCGTTACACTCTAAAAGATGTATAAATTCTATACTGTTACATATTCTAAAAGATGTGTAAGATCTATATCGTTACACACTCTAAAAAGATGTATGAAATCTATATCGTTAACACTCTAAAAGATGTATAAAATCTATATCGTTACACACTCTAAAAGATTATAAATTCTATACTGTTACACATTCTTAAAGATGTATAAAATCTATACTGTTACACACTCTAAAGATGTATAGAATCTATACTGTTACACACTCTCAAGAGATGTATAAATCTATACTGTACACACTATGAAAGATGTATAAAATCTATACTGTTAGACACTCTAAAGGATGTATAAAATCTATACTGTTAAACACTCTAAAGATGTATAAAATGTATACTGTTACACTCTAAAAGATATATAAAATCAATACTGTTACACACTCTAAAATATGTATAAATTTTATACTGTACACTCTAAAATATGTATCAAATCTATACTGTTACACACTCTAAAAGATGTATAAAATATATACTGTTACACGCTCTAAAATGTGTATAAATTGTATACTGTTACAAACTCTAAAATATGTATAAAATGTATAATTACACACTCTAAGATGTATATATATATATATATATATATATATATATATATATATATATATATATATATATATATATATATATATATATATTATATATAATCTATACTGTTACACTCTAAAAGATGTATAAAATCTATATTTACATACTCTAAAAGATGTATAAAATCTAGACTGTTACACATTCTACTGTTACACACTCTAAAAATGTATAAAATCTAGACTGTTACACACTCTAAAAGGTGTATAAAATCGTTACTATTACACACTCTAAAGATGTATCAAATCTATATTGTTACACTCTAAAAGATGTATCAAATCTATAGTTACACACTCTAACAGATGTATCAAATCTATACTGTTGCACTCTAACAGATGTATCAAATCTATAGTTACACACTCTAACAGATGTATCAAATCTATAGTTACACCTCTAACAGATGTATCAAATCTATAGTTACACACTCTAACAGATGTATCAAATCTATAGTTACACACTCTAACAGATGTATCAAATCTATAGTTACACACTCTAACAGATGTATCAAATCTATACTGTTACACTCTAAAAGATGTATCAAATCTATAGTTACACACTCTAACAGATGTATCAAATCTATACTGTTACACTAAAAGATGTATCAAATCTATAGTTACACACTCTAACAGATGTATCAAATCTATAGTTACACACTCTAACAGATGTATCAAATCTACTGTTACACTAAAAGATGTATCAAATCTATAGTTACCTCTAACAGATGTATCAAATCTATATTGTTACACTCTAAAAGATGTATAAAATCTATACTATTATATTTCCGACAAAATAAAAAAGTAAGGAAACGCTAGTATTAGTAATAGTTTGGGGTTTTTAATAAAAGACAAAAAGCAGACCTTGGAGAAAATAGGAAGAATATAAAAAAAGGCACTAAAGCAAAGAATTTAACCTTCACAAACAAAACATGTCAGGACAGGGCAGCTTGAAGAAAGATCATGTCGAGCATTACCGATAAACCCAGACACTGGGAGGTGGAATGGAAACTGAAAAAGAAAGAAAAAACATTGTGAATAGGGTTTATTTTTAAATAGAGACATAAGCACTAACAGAAATACACACGCAGGAAGGGAAGGGAGAGATGGAGACAGACAGACTGACACAGAGAAGACAACTGTAGTCGCCGACGACTGTTCGGATCGAAGCATATCACGATTGCATCGAACCCTGTAAAAGAGGTGTCGTAAGGGTTTGCAACGATTAATTTACCTAATGATATCTCCATTACATGGATTGCCTCCCTTTACATACAGATACCAAACCCACGATTTGCGTGAGCAAATATCTTTATAATAATAATATATTATATATACATATAATATATGCTTCTTCTGTTTTTACGTATCACTGGTAATTGGCTTGTTGGGCCTTTTGTGTTGATTTTGTCTTGTTTTCTTTTTTGTTTTGTTTTGTTTATTTTTGTCAACTTTGACGGCTGACCACTACATGTATTATAACTCAGCCTGACTGATCAAATGCCTGGTAGTGCTAGCTATAGTATAAAGGAGTTGGGGGGAGGGGGGTTCTGTGTAATTAATAACAAAATGTGGTACCTGGGGATTTATTGAGTGCCTGCTGCTATAGCCGGTTTACTGATTTGATTTGTACCCTAAGCTACAACTGAAGACCTCAGGGGTTTTTGGTAGGAATGGTAGGATTCTTCTATTTCGTCGGGACTTGGCTGCCATGTAAACTGTCAAAGAGATCTTTAATGTGCATGGAGTGTTGTGATCTGTATCCAGGATCCCCTTCTCATTCCCAACGTCTGTCTCCCATGGAACTATGCGTTGATCCTCCTACCTGGACCAGGGGGCAGTTTTACTTTAAAGCTCCTTAAAAACAGAGACACGAACCCACATTTTTGGGTTGCAAGGCTGGCACCTTGCGTCTGGACTACAACGTCCCACTGGTAGTAATAGAACATACGGTAGCACTCATCAACTGGCCACTATTCCAAAGAGGACTTTTTGTGTATTCAAAGCTGGGCTTGTTCTTTCTTTTCTTCCAATATTTCATTTGGGTATTTTCTCCATATCTTTTGAGTTGTTTTGAGTTGGGGAGGGGGCGGGGGGGGGGGGTTAAGGGGAAAGACTGATAGTGGTAAAACTTTGACATCCAACAAAACTGAATTTTGTTTGTTTCATTAGAATGTAACTCATCCACCAAATGCAGTGATCTCAGGGTAATGAAGAGAAACAGCAAGATAAAGGACCTTTGAAAGAATAAATATAAAAAGTGGGAGCTCCCAGAAGCAACCACGCACTTAAAACAACTGAAGATTTTGTTTTTATCTTTTGTTGGCTTTAAAGTAAAACTTTAATCCAATTTGTGTCACATCATATACAATTTTGGATATTTTCAGTTCTTTAATTATCCTAACTTTGCATTGCATCTTATAAATAAAAATAGAACAAATTAGAACTCTCAAGCTAGTAAAAGGAAGATGTATTTCATTGGCATTTACCTATCCACCGGTGATGTGCTGTGATCTCAGTGTGAGTAAAGGGAAACAGCAAGATGAAAAGATAAGTGAAAAGAGGAAAAAAAAAAGAAGGAAGACCTATACACCTATCACAACAACAGAACCCGTCAACCTCAACCGTCCACATACAGTTATGTATACAAAATCATTACAGCCTGATATTCAAAGATAGAGACAGTGAAAGAAATCAGGCAGAGAGGACAAGAAAAACTAATAGTAAATAAGAGGGAAGAGAGCAGAGGAGGGGGAAGGGAAAAAAACACAAATTATTACAGAGAGATTTTGATTTGATTTGATTTACCCACATTCACAACTAATGTGATCTTGGGGTTTTTTTTGGTAGGATTTTTAATTTTTTGCCCGGA